>NCQV01083293.1:1323-14092 GCA_002740545.1 Lophocereus schottii
AATAATAACAAAAAGAGCTACCTAAATTACATGTTTTTTGAACTGGTTTGGTTCATATTAGAATTACACATTAGTGGGAGAAAATTTATCTCCCTCATTTTATGTCAAAATTAGAAATTCAAATTTGCAATATAGTAGGCTCACAAAGGATTGAACTAGAATGTGCAATATAGTAGGCTCATAAAGGATTGAATTAATTTCTTATATCACCAAAGGTGCAACTTCTTTTTTAGGGAGCCCACTCTTAGAACACCACAGGTAAGTATGTTTTCCATGGAGAAATCTTAGGATAGGTGACTTCCTGAGAAGTTTTCTAGGCAGTGTGTAAGCGAGGATGAAGCATATCAAAAAGACTTTTAGTGATTTATAGGGCCAGTTGATGATCATTGAAGCCGTTCCTGGTAATAGTGGGCAACCTAGATGGGTTGGGACATTACAGGTCCAGTGAGTATTATCTTAGGCCCTAGACTTTGGGTTTAAGGAATAATGTCCTCTTCAATTATACCTAGTTTCTTTGCTATTCTTAGTGTCATATGCTAATTGATGACTCCTTGTCTACCAAGGTCATCGGTATGCACTTGTTTTTGTAAGTTATGGCAAGATATAGACCCTTATTGTGTTTCACCGCTTCGAGGGGAAGGTCTATATTGTCAAAAGTTACGATCAAGGGGATTTTTGATGTTAAAGAAATGGAATAATTCCGCACATGTTGTTTATACTAGAACTTCTATCTCTACGAGGGCCTTCAAAAAGGCCTCTTAATGGCCAATAGAGGAAGCTAGGAGCTTTTATATAGTAATGTTAGCCTTGGTCTATTTAGAAGCAGAAATGATAGGGTCTTCTGTGATTCTTATGCTGTGACTAATCTTGGTTGTTCCCCTTCTTGAATCAAGTGTAGGGGGTTTGTAGCATCTCCCATTGCGGGTGAGACACTAGACTTCCTAGTCTTCATCCCATTTCGTATGATGGTTTCAATCAAATGAGGGGACTCATCCGAGTGTCTTCTTAGCCCTTTCTAATATTCTATTTAGGTCATCGCAATGAGGGGTAATGGGTCAATTTCTTCTTCCATAGTAAAAACCATGAACACAGAACTTAATGAGTTAACCCAATTGTTAGGCTTAGTCGTATTCTAGATGGATAGGGTTCCATCATCTATCAGATCTTGTATGGCAAGCTCTAATGCCAAGCATTAATCGATGGAATGCCTTTTCACATGGTAACAATTGGAGTATGTATTGGCATCATATTACTCTCCCTTTTTCCGTTAGGTACATTGGGTGTGGGTCCAATGGGCCTTAGGAGTCCCTGACTTTCAAGCCTTTTGAAGGCTTTTGTGAGCTTTAGCCTAAGTGGAGTGAAGACCCTATAGAGTCTGCAAGGTCTAGAGGATTTTATAGATTAACCTCATTTATAGCCTTGACACTAGAGGTGGTGGCCATCTTCTTATCATTAAAGGAGCTCTTATTACCTTGATAGGCATTCTTCAGGTCCTTTTGCATCTCTTATTCCACCAACATCACAACATCATACAGTTATATGAATATATTCAAGGTTGAAATCATAGATGTTGTTGATAATTAGGTTGTAGTATTCTAATAAACATGCAAACCTATTCTTTTAGCTCGGGAATGCTAAGCATCAAGAATGCTTTTTCTCTCAAGTCAGCTAAAAAGTTAGGAAACCTTCTTTTTCTCCTTGTTTTAAAAGTTCTAAGTCATGGAGTCTGGCAGGTAGTTCTGTATTATAGGAATATTATGATAAGAACTCTTGGTTAAACCTTCCCAAGTGCTAAACTTTTGTCAGCCAAGGGAATGAAACCAACTACTCATCATTTCCCCTCAAGCGAGAGCAAATACTTGAGGGAAAACAGATTTTCTATGTCCTTTAAGCTTATAATGTTTACAAAATTTCTCAAATGGGAGGATGGGTTGCCAAAGTCTGTTAATTTTAAATTTTCATGAAGGCAAAACTTAGCAAGCAATTTCTTTTTGACATGGACATATAAAGGGTTGCATCTACATATTGATCCCCTAGCACTTGAGACCTTTTGAAGAGTTGCCCTAACTTGTTTATCCTTTGATCCTTATCCTTATGGATCCAATGGATGGAGTGGACATCCACCTTTCTTTCGTTTTTAACCTCATGTTCATGCCCCTTTTTTAGTGAGGTCACTTATGAGTTTTCATTGCTCATTAAATTTAGCCTCAAATTAGGTTCCTGTTTGGACTACCAAATTAGTAATATGGATTACAATTCAATTCGTAGCACCACCATCTTCCTTATGATGGTTGTTGTTACTTCATTTCTTGCCAAGGAACTATAACTCGTTGACGGACATTTTACCAAGCAACTCAGATGGTCCCTTCCCTAAGGTCATATTTTGCCTTCACAAGCCATAAAATTCGAGATTTTAGAAAAAAGGAAAATCTTTTCTTTTTGAAGAATTGCCACCAGATTTTGATTTTGAATGATAAAGGGGAGGGGGAGGAAAAGGAACCTTAAACCAACCTTAAGACTATTAGGATCGATCGAGCCAAAATCTTAAGGTGCCCTTAAAGACTAAGAGATTAGGAGGAGGAACGAGATCATCAACATTACTTTATAGTGTTGTTTACTCCTTTCCATCCTTTAGCATCACAAAAAGTATGATTTTAGGCTAGAATGGTATCCTTATTGAAACTTGTTAAGGTAGCGTTGCAACCATAGCCATTATGAATTTGATCGCTGTTGAGTTCTATCCACGAGCTCCTAATTAGGACACCTTTTATTCCTTGTAGGGCTTTGGTTCTTAGTCCAAAAGGCTAAAAGACACAAACTTATTTTAAAAAATAAACTCCGTTGACACATAAAAGGAGTACATCAAGAAAAACTTAGCACTTATTCAAGCTAGTCATTCAAATGAAGTTTCATCTTAAATCTATGTCCAAAGGGCACATAGCAGAGTTGGTGATCATAATGTCCTTATGGCATGAGCTTGACTATTTTTACCTCTGAAATGGTACACTTTGAAGAACTGCTCAGTGGTTCTTCTTAGAGGTAGCACTGTAATCTAATCGGAAGGGATAACTGCAGTAAGGAGCTCTATATAATTTTTGGGGGTAAAAAGATAATACTAAGGTCATGCTTTACTAAGATGCACTCTATACTTTTTGACATTTACTAAGGTCTACCACATTATGTAAAGATGCCTACATGATACAAATTTTAATTCGGAAAATAAAAATTTTAATTGCATCAATTTCTTTCAAGTCTCAGCCTTTTACCCACATGTCCCTAGTGGAGTCGCCATTGAAAGCGCCCTGGACCTTTGGTGATAGCCCATGATGGAGGAAATGAAAAGAGGGTCAGGGCTTCTCGAGCCTCAGTTGGCTTTTTTTTTCTCACCTGCAACCCATAGTCTTTTAAGGGGATGCATCGCATTGATATTCTTATAGTGTTGCTGCATTTTTAAATGTGATTGGATGGAATGATGCTTTAATTTTAAAGAATCGCTGGCATATTTTTAAAGGAAATGTGCAGACTCATAATTCTATAGATAATACCTAATTTCTTCTCTTAATCAAATCCTTAAAACTAAAGGGATAATTAGGGCACATAAGATTTCACTTTAGAGAAAAAGAAAGGCTTTCTCTATTGGATTATAATTCCCGAGGTTCCAAATGGGGATTGAATAAATGATTCCGTGGCTATGAACCATGAGAATGGATATGAGGGTGAAGATATGATCTAATGGATGACAAAAATTCACCATTAGATCACCTACATTAATAGAGGCCTCTAGCAGAAATAAATGTGCTAAAATTCATACTTTTTGGTTCCATAAAATAGGTATTTTTTGCGAGTCAGTCTAATTTAGTGCGACATCTAACCAGAAGAATACTTTTAAGATGACCACTTACTGGCAATCCATCTTGAAAGAGTTCAGATGTACAAGAAAGTAACAAAGTTCGTTAGTCACTTCTTTATAATCTATGAATAAGAATAGAAGCGTAAAGCACTTAATCATGGAGAGTCAAATACGAACTTGCTAAAGGAGACAAGAACTAAAGAAATTAATACATTAGATCATTTTCTTTAGTTTAGGCCCTTATGACCTACCTTGATTCGAGTAAAGCAACAAAACAATAGTCATTTAGCTTCCTTTCCTTCCAAGTATGTTAGATTAGGATGGGGCTAGTCCTTTTCAAATGACATATCCTTTTATAAAAGATCTCCAGTAAAAAATTTGGTAGCATTTCGTTACTACCAAGTCTTGAAAAACATTGTATGACGGAAAAGTGAGGTGCTGTTTTGCAAGAGTCTTCCTATAGAGAGAGAAGTATGGTGTCCTAGAGAGAATAGCGTGGAGTTTCCTCTATGTGTAGGTGTGTAAGAAGAGAAAAGAGTATGTTTTTACCATGTGGTGAAAGTGTATGGAAATGAGGGGTGCATGCCTCTATTTACAAGGCCAACAAGGTGACTTCCGCAAGTAAGAAATAATTCAAATATATAAATCAAATTACTTTTATTCTCAAATATTGTAAAATGGGATATAATTAGGTTGATTTGCATGTAGTCAGCCAAATCAACGCCTAATTAGCTTCATTGCATTAGTCAACAATATAATCATGTGTGACTTTAGGAACGGGATGCAAGCTAGGCCCTATTGACCTGCAACAAGTCCCCATGGTAGTTGCTAGGTTTCGAAAATAGCCCCCAGATGGCAAAAACTTCAAGTGGCAACTCAAATTGTGTTGTTGGTCCTAGATTCTTCTTCAAGAGACTTGTTTGTGAGACTTATGTTGAGAGGCAATGCACCACCACCCAGTGACACCCCATCAGTTAATTCTTCTTAACTAGTCTAATTACAAATAAATCACATGGTTATAATTTTAATTACAATAGTAGTTGCAATAAAACTTTAAGTTGAAAATGTTATAGTTACATGGAGTTTTAATTGAGTAATTTGTATAGCTGAAATTTATTACCTACACATTCTGTCCATGGAATGTATATTTATATAATGATAAAAATATACATGTTGTTAGTTTGGACGTCTAGGACTGAAATTTGACTATAAATCTTAAAAGTTAAGAAATTAAGGCAAAATTAGATTATAATAAAATTATTTTCGACTGGCAAGTTGATATGTACATGGTCAATAGTGTAATTCTTAGTCAAAGACGAGAAATGATGGCTATGAAATGAATGCATATGGGAGAAAAAACACACTGGCAAATAAAAAGGGGAAGGGGGATTTTATGTTAAGAATTTTCAAATGAGTCAAATTTAATAGATAAAGAAAAATATCAAGGAAAAATCTCATTCCTCTTTCCTCTTCTACGTGGTTCAGATGCATAGGATAAAGGGGGGGCTGTCACTCATTGCTGGCCTTATGCTTTTCAGCCACTAGCCTACTACCTAGATGGCTATTAGGCAACCACATACAAATGAACCCACCTTTCTACCCACTACACACACCACCTTCTTGCATCAATTCTGGGTTTTGCTTAAAGGTTTAAACTAGAACGTTCTCCTTTTATTAGATCTGAATTCTATTTTCATCCACTCTAAGTAGATTGAATGAGTTGTTTATTTTGGAAATCATCCCTACATGGGTAAGAGCATAATGTTTAAATTGGTTGAATAACTGGGAAATTTGATTGATTGAATAATTATGACATTATGAGTTCTTCCATTGGATCAATTTATGTGCAAATGAGTTCGTGCAATGTTCTAGGTTAGAACTAGAGTTAGTTAACCTAATGTAATCATAGCCTTGATCAAATAAATTGTTAAGATGAGTGTGTTATGTTGAACCCCAAAGAGAGTTGGATGGAAAAGCTAGCATATGAATTGGGTTTAATTCATTTAAGCACCTTTTGAACTATACAATGCATACGTTCGACAAAACGAACCACTAGTAGAATGAATTTGAGGGGGCTTAATTTAAACGAGGGATATTTGATGTAACCCATTATTAAAATGAGAAATTTGAAGTTATTTGACTAGGCCAACTCGACTTAGTTAAATATAGATATGAGTAGTTCAAGTTTTCTAGTCTTTGACATGTGTTTATTTGGGACTAACTATCTACAAGAAGATAAATTGAATAATGAAGGGTAATATGGAAGATTTGGTGAGTCTCATAATCGTAAGTACTATTTTGTAGTTAGCAATTTCGGAATTAAAGAATACTGTCAAGTGGGTGAATGATGGATATGAAATGTGTTTAATTCTCTAGTTTTAATGGAATTCTGGCACATAATATCAGAGTAAACACATATGTACAACATATAAGAGTAGATGATTGCAGCATTAAACTCTATCAGTTGATTTGTTCCATAAAGAGGTTTGAAAAAAAGAAGAGAAACGAAAGAAAGAAGGAAAAAAGAAGAAAAAAGGAAGAGAAAAGAAGAGAATGAACGAGTAATTAGTAGAATACAGTTGTCGTTATAAACCATAAACATTAATAATTAGGTAGCAGCTACAAAATTATTCGATCTAAACATGTCTTATTAATAGATTATCGAGACTTATAAAAATTCGTACTTAGGATGAGCCAATCTTATAAATGGAAGAATATATATTAAAACTTAGACAAAAAGATCAAGGGTTGAAGGTACATTATTGCTTGTACCTTTATGAAGTAAGAGTTTTAATGCATTTATAAAATCATGCTTATCAAATTTCATGTGTCTTGCCATCAGAAGAACTCTTTCAATGTTATGATCTTTATATGTTATTGCATTCAAAAGTTCAAATGTTCATATGTTGTTGATATGGGAACGCCTTGACGGCATAGCCTGTTAGCAGTGCATTTCACCATTCACTATTAACGACAACTGCCGAGTAGTTCAATGGAACCTAGGAGTTAGGCGGAGACTCCAGAATTCATTTGACTTACCAATTCACTTTTCAGGTCCTAGGTTTTGCTCATAATTTATTTTGTCAATTTGTGGAGTCACTTTAGTTCCTTACAATTTGTAACACTAACTTCAAATATACACACACTTCCTGGCTTAATTAACTTCGATTTTATATATAAGGGTAACATACTAAGCTCTTGGCTCAATCTAAGTTGTTTGTCTTGTAAAACTTTTAGGAAATGGCAAGTCTCATACAAAGTCCATGTGAAACTGAAAGTGAAAGACAACGCTGGTCACAAAGGGTGATGCATGACTATCATCTTGACTCTATGTCCATTGGTTTCCCCTTAGTCAATAGGCTCATGGATCCTCTTGAAATGAACCTCAACATTTTATAGGTTTTGCTGAGAGTTTAGTTGAAAGCTTAATTATTTTGTTCATGAAAATCTCAATAATGGTTGAAAGCAAAACTGCTAAATTTATTGGCGTATGTATTAAGTACACTTTTTTAATTATTTTTACATCATTAAAACCAGTTTCCATTGATTTTTTTTTCCCTCTATTTACTAGAATAATACTCTTTAATTAAAAACTAAAAAAATTAAAATAAACTCTACAGTTTTGCCTAAATAATGTGCTCGACTGCCTTTTCCTAAGTGGATATGCCTTGTTTTCATATTGAAAACAGTGGTAATGCTTCCCCAACTATAAGTGCTCCATTCCTAATGAGTGTTTAATTGATCATTGTTCATTTAATTAAGTGATGACAAATCAAGGCCGTTACAGAACTGGTATTAGAACTTTAGTCATGAGAACCAGGAGGCAAGGGCTGCTGCCAAAGCCTAGGATTTAATTTTGGTCATCGATGTGCCAGATGTGCAAGATTTATATGTATGTGACGAATGTAATTGGTTGTATATGTGTCAAATATGGCTCATGGTGAGGGTGCACGTGTGATACTATACAAGTGTTGCCAACTACGTGCTAGTATGCAAATGCCAAGTTTGTATAAGTGGATAATGATACAAAATTACCTTATGTGGATTTGTTGCAATCGTGCATTTGTTATGGGATGACATAACCCTAATAAGACAAATATGCAACATGTTAGATCATGGATGCATGTGCATGTATGTATTCCTTGTATATAGATGTTTAGTATATTGTTGATGTTATAGAGTAATAGAGTTAATGGCTCTGAAGAATCTTGACATGAGTCAAGTTGAGTTAGTTGAGTCCCTCTTATTTGACCAGCATAATGGTGAACTTCATAAAAATTAATCCAAATGTTTACAAGAACATTGGATATAAGTGAATGCTTTCTATTGAAACACATAAATTTATGAGTTATTAGAGTAGATTACTTATAAGAGAGTTCAAATTTGCAACCATCAACAAGCTTTGATCTAGTAAAGATCATTGTTAGTCAAACGAAGCTTGTAGATGAAGCAAAACTTTGCATTGAGGATCCAATATATATTTTAGGATTACAATTATTAGAAAACATTGTTATATGACAACGAAAGGGATAGCAAGACTCCCCCTCTTTACAAGGAACTTTAGGAGTACAATAACTTTTTAAAATAAGACTAAACAAAGGCCATAACCTCTGAACGAAGTAGAGAACTTAGTTACTACATAAGGCATAAGCAATGTTCAAGAATGAAAACTTTACAAAACAAATGTAAGTGAGAGCAAAAGACTATGAGTATTGGAAAAAAAAAAAAATGAAGTTAGATAAGGTAATTAGCATAGCTGAACCCAAAATTCTAAGCAATCTAGGATTCCCCAGTGAAAAAAAAGGAAGGAGTTGATATTTCATTGTTAGGACCATATAGTCTGCAATTATAGCACAATGATCAAACCAATTAATTCAATTGTAAAGGTTATTTTAGAAAAAGAGGTCATTAGCCATTAGAAATGTCCAATCCATCAAAAGCTTGACCATACATAGAATCCTTTGACGAAATATCACATGCAAGTTATAAGGAGTTTGGACTAAAAAACAGTGTCAATTGAGAACAAGTTTCTAAATTTTGATCTAGGAAGCTCAAAAGAAGGAGCACAGCAGAAAGAGGCATCAATAGGGGAATGCACTAAGAGGTTTGTTGGAAATCTAATGTAAATTGAGGGCTATATTGGTTCATAGGATCCTAAAGTATATGTCATATTGACCATACCCTTAGCAAGAGCATAGTAAGAACCAATTATTACCTTAAGTAAAGGAGTATGGGTTAAATAGTCATGACATGTGCATGGAAACCTAAAACGACATAATTCCTATGGGATACCTGAGAGCAAATTATCTTTAATTAAAGCAAAGGAACTTGAATGATCCAACTGAATGATGAAGACCAAACTTCCACTAGAAAACCCAAAAGAGAGAAGAAAACCTACAATTTTACCTCTTGATTTGATTCAAACTTGTACAATTGTAAAATCCAAATAAAACTTCCACAAGAAAACTCAAGAGAGAGAAGAAAACCCCTAAGTTTACCTATTGATTTGATTCAAATTTGCACAATGATAAAAACCAAATAAAATCAAAGGGGATATACCTAGGATAAAGGCTAAGCTACCACCTAGATTAATCAACCCATCCTTCAACCTTCTAAATCCAAAGCACCAAAAGTTGAATTAAAGGGAAAACTCAATTTCACCACTCTCCTAGAGATATAAAGAAATACGAGATTTTTGAGGAGATGCTAAGCATCAAACTTTTATTTTGCTAATCCAAGTATGAGAATATTACAAAGCTTGAAGCTAATAAATAGTAGAGTACCCCCATTTGTCTGAGCCATGTAGTAACTAACAAGATTATAAGAAAATTAACCAATGAAGTCCTAGTTAGCTAAACAATTAGAAGGGGATTGTAAGAATATAAGCTGAGCTAGAATTGGCTGTAAATGCAATAGATTGGTGGCATCATCCACCATTGCAAATGCATCAGTTAGGGGGAGATTTTTCTAGGAGAGGCTTTTAGAGGAGTCTACTAGCTTTCAAAGAAATCTTAGCCTCTAAATCTTCTATGTTTTAGCCCAATTAGTTTATTAATTAAAACCATCAAATTGTAGACCTGGACTGACTCTTTCTTGGTTTAAGGCCCATATATCCCTTGATAATTGGAATATTAGATATGCTATAGCTTGATTATCTGGGGCTGTCGATATATATGCAGTTTACCAAAATTGGATCCCATTTTCCCATTAGAAGCTGAGCTAGAAGTTAAGGAAGATATTCTTCCTAGAATATTAAAATAAGCAACAAAAGTATGGTGAATAAAGTAGCTAATCTGCTTATTTACAATGACTAATTGTCTAAACACATTTCCTAAGTTAAATTAGGCTTCTTCAAAGGTCCCAAGACAAAATTAACCTTGAAGGATCAAGTCCTTAACCCCCACTTCCAAGAGTCAACATTGTTCCCACTAGATTCATAACCGTTGCTCACCGGAGTAGATCAATCCTTGGGGTTTACTCCGCATCAATGTGATCTTAAGGTATATGTCATATTGGCCATACCCTTGGCAAGAGCATGATAGGAATCAATTTATTATCATGGCTAAAGGAGTATGGGTTAAATAGTAGTGGCATGTGCATGGAAACCTAAAACGATATAATTCATGATGTGGGATATCTAAGGGGCAAATTCATCTTTAATCAAAGCAAAGTAACTTGAGTGAGGAAATGCATATTTAGTCTGTAAGGAGGTTATTACCCTCAAATAATTGTTTTAATATAACCGTTTACTTTGCATTACAGTTGTTTAAATGACCCTAGAAAGTTTTGATTTCTATGTGACCATATTCCACCCAAGCTCAACCTTGCATGTATGCCTTGACGGGAGAAAAAAACTAAGGGAAAAGACAAAAATATAACACTTCTTCTTATACAAGTTAGTAATATTCTATGATATGACATAAGGGCGCTATCTAATTGTTTATGGCCAAGAACAACTTATTTCTAGGGAGGGGTTCTGTAAGTTTTCGATTACCCTTGATTGTACAGGTTCCAGGTGTTTAAGGGAAGATTTTGAAAATGGAAAATCTATTACTTAGCGAAAAACCAAAGTTGTGAGTGTCATGTTATTATGAAAGGGAAATTAAGGATAAAAGGGTTGAGGGATTTATGGAAGTCTTATATAGTACTAGATGTGATAGAGTGAATGCAATTATGAATAAAGAGCATAATTGTAGCACTGATTTGACGTGTTTTTCCTTAAGTGGATTATGGATTATGGTCTTACATAAGATTCGGGGTTATCTTTGGATTCAGTTACTACTTCAGTTAGGAGCAAAGATAGGGGTTTAGAGCCCTGCATTAACAGTTAAAAGCTATATAAATAAAAGATTATGTAGGTAATTGATTTTGGCACATTGTCATTATTCTAAGAAACTAATTTTAGATGGGGAATCATTAGTAAGAAAAAATAAGATCCAAAAATATTTCAAGGACTGCACTAGATCTCAGTATAGGCACTAGAAATATTGGGTTATGCTAACTAACAAATACTATATGACTTTCGTAGAATAGAGTAATAGAGTTTTGGGTCATCTCATCGATAATAAGGCAATTTTATATAGACCAAGGAGAAAGTGCTAATTGTTTAGGGACTATAGCACCATTTACCAACATCGAAGAAATATAAAGCATATACTAAATTGTGCAAATATAGAACTGCCACAAAGAACTTATAAGCTTGGGAACTCAAGATGTCTAGGAGGGATTTTCAAGTACATTTGTTAAAGGGGAAAAAAGGGATTATCCAGGGACTCAGACTATAAGTGCTAGCGATAAAGGCCCCACCTTCGTTGTAGAAGTGACCCCTTTTATAAACATGCTAAGGAAAATAGCTAAGTGGTTGATGGATTGATGTAGGCGATGTGAAAGTGCTTCTCAAATGCCAAAGAAAGATATAATGTGACTGTGAAAGTACTTCTCAGTAACGGGAATTGTACAACATAAGAAGTTTGTCGTAGAAACAGTACTGTAGCTAAGAAATCACCCCATGCATAAGTAGGTTGCAACATTGCCCACAGTTTAGACGTTCTAAGGTTAAATATTGAAAATTTTAAAAACACGTTTTGGGATGTAATTGTAGAAATGCATGCATCTTTAGTTGAAAAGGATTTGGCTTAAGACAAAAAAGGGATGACTACTGCTTATTTGGAGTTGCAACCCTAGAAGAAAAAGTCATTGATGAAGAAAGTATAAATGCAATTAATACATTTTGGTTGTGAAATCAACAAAATTGAAAGTATCTACCTTGAATTCTTACAAAATATTCCTTAGGGGGTCGCAAAGTGGATAGATACATTGTTTCATGGGCAGAAGATGAAGGGATTCTTTAACCTTACATTAACAATAGTGGGATCAAGAGACACAGGGTCAAAACCAAAAATACTAAATTTGTTCTACGAAGCTTTGGAGTGGTATAACCCTATGATAGACATAGTATCCTGCAAAAGACAAAGAAGGAACTTAAGATGGAACTTTGTAATCAGGGATATTCCACTCATCTCAAAGGCCTATAGATGCATGGAGTTTAAGTCAAGCATTTTCGAGAAACTCCCTAGGAGGAAATATTGTGGTTGTGTGTGGCTGTTCACATGTTAATGAGTCAAAGACTTATAGAGTTAATGGCCTTACTTTCGAACTTTAATCGATTTTGCATAGAGTAGTATACACAACGACACAACCCATTTACGAATAGTTGTTTTATGTGGCCATAGGTTAAAATTAAACACTGTATATATACACACACACACACACACACACACATACACACATATATGTGTGTGTGTGTGTGTATATATATGTGTGAGTGTGTGTGTGTGTATCGCACGCCCACACACACAGACATACATGTATACATATATACACACACATATACATACACGCGCACACGTGTGCACATAC
>NCQV01083296.1:0-13759 GCA_002740545.1 Lophocereus schottii
TAGGTATTTCATTTTTATCACTCTCCTTTTTTTGGTTCTTTTCCTCTTGGGGGTAGGAAAAGAAGGAGGGCGTGGATTCTCAATTTGATATGAAAAACTGAAGTGCAGTGGCATTGGCCTTACAGCACTAATTGGTGAAAAAACAAGTAAATCACGAGTGGACAAAAAAGGCGTAGATATGGCCGGCATCCACAAATCCTCTATGTGGGAATTAACATTGACCACAACCAAAACACTCATAAAGACTACTCGGGCTATAGCAGGGTTTTAGGGGTTTATAGATTATGTCCATCAATGGAAGAACAGCATCAGCATGCAGTAAATGAAGCTTAAAAACCATCCTATTTCTCCTTCTGTGCTACCCCGTTGGGGTCCAATCCTATCACTCTTTGGTGTATGTGAAGCTTGAACACTAAGTTATTTGCAATTATTTATTAGTTTAAAGAAAAATTGAATAGTCAGTTGCTATGTTTTGTACACAACAAAAAAACACTTAATAGCGGCAAAATCTGCAAAGTGCACGCCCCTAATTGAGAGCAAATAGTACATGAAAGACAGCAGTGAACGACATTACTTCCCTACTCAAAATAGTTAAGGCTGCGTACATTCCACTTTCCCATATATATCCAACCAACCTGTGTCGGACAAGGGACTCACACTTGGAACCTTCCAATTAGGCTAAGAAGCCAAACATTCCTTCAAGTAACATAGCACCCAACCACATGAAGTACCCTTATAAAAAAGCACTAAGGCAATGTTATGATATGATATGTATAGAGTAAGCCAATTGCCATTCATACAAGACCAGATACTAAATGAACTAAAGTGCCACAAATTCAGGTTTCAAGTATAGTGTATGTCCATTCAAAAAGGAAATAGTGAAATAGCAAAGCACATGTGTGTCAATCAGATAAAAGAGATTTGAGGGTGAGGCAAAGCTTCTTTGAAATGCGAACCATTAGCTTTGAAATGGTGTGTACGGAGGGAGCAAAACAACATAACTTCTCAACAAGCAAAGGCTCTTAAGAATCAAAGTCAATAACAAGGCAATGTATCAACTTCACTCTAGACCTTTGCCTGCACAAGTCTTGATGGGATCTAATGTACAGAGAGTCAAAAAGGCTTTACCATACTAATTTTTCCCCTGCACTAGCAAAGACACTTCGTCATTCCACTAGAAATTGTTCGTTCACTTATTATGAATATGATGATATTTCTCAATTATGACAGGCAAATCTGCACCACTGTTCACCAGTGATTAAATATCTTCTCCACATTTCCGTTATGTTAATGCCGGCATGAAGACAATGCTGGCAAATTTTTAATAGATGTTAGGTACTACGCCTTATCTTTCCTTCTGCAAATGGTTCATCAGATACTTGATGACAGTACCACAGTAACCACACTGACAAAATACCCCCCCCGGGAGTAAGAGCACATAACCCCGAAAAGAAAGGTTGTGACAAATGCAACCTATGGGCCTAACGTAGAATAGTCATTAAAGAGGAGGGAATTTTTTACACACAACATTTCAATGTTAAGACATATTTTCACTTCTCAGCACAGGGTGGGAAGGAAGGCGGTTGATGAGCCTAGTACCTTTCACTTCAAATAGATGTTAAGTTCACTATTTTTGTTCACAAGATGCAATACTTGTGCCTATGTCCTCAAAACAAAATATTTAGTATCTTCAAGGGACAAAAAATATCTTTAAACATATACCACATAAGTGTGTAAATAAACATGCAAACATAATGTAGCAGTTTCAGACACAAATAAGTGGGGTTTATTGGATTTCACATACCTCAAGAATCGGACTCACTCGAAAAGCGCCCATCAAATGCTCCTTTGAGACCAAAGTTAGAAGGGGTATAAGAGCAAATGGAATTTGTATAGACTGAAGCACATTGAGCCACTCATTCAGCACATCCAATGTAGCTTCAGAAGTGTTAAACAAAAGAGCTACAATCATAGTTGGCACTATTGCAAAACTTCGTGTAATTAATGCCCTTAACCATTTCTTCAAACGAAGGTCAAGAAAACCTCCCATAATGAACTGTCCTGCATATGTGCCAGTTATTGTGCTACTCTGACCTGCTGACAGTAACCCAATGCCCCATATATAAAGAATCGGCAATACACCCCCTCCATATTTTTCCTCCAGGTATTGCCCAGCATTTACTAGACCTATATTACTTGCTTGTTCAGTTCCGTAAAATCCCTTAGCAAATACAGTTGTCAGGAACAAATTAATAACGAAGGACACTAAAAGAGCCAGCGTCGACTCAATTGAGTAATAGTTAAGTGCCTCTTTGACCTGTCCCTTTTTGTTCTGATCTACCTTCCTTGACTGCACCAGAGCCGAATGCAGAAACACATTGTGCGGCATGATGACACAACCAACAACTCCTACAGCCTGCCTGATAGTTTTTGAGCTAAGTTTGGGCACCAAGACACCTGCAGAAGCAGCTTTAATTAATAACCTTCTGCACAAGCCAACATCAGCAAGCCCAGTTCAACCTAAGAATAGAGAACCAGAGGCAACTAGTTACCTATTATAAGCTCTCTTCCACTGGGTTTTGCATCACCGAACATCCACGCAAATGATAGAGCCATCGTTCCTATCAGAACGGCAAATACAGCTTCGAGTTTCCTCACTCCATAGTTCTCAAGAAATAAGAATATAAAACTGCCCAATGCACAAGAACATATATCACCATTCAGTATGCCATCGATTACACACTTTACAATAAAACTTCTGTCGGCAAATTTCCCATAATAGGACCAAAAAATTTTCACGTCTTAATTGGACATTTTCCCACCGGTGCATCAAAAACCAAGTTCATCCTTAGGAAACAAATGGCTGAAAGTTTGTTATAATTGGAAAACATAGTCCTAGTGATGCATATAAAATAGAAACTCACCAGTCAGCGGCAGTAATAACAACACCAGCCCAAAGAGGCAAGACCCCATGACTGAGTATCTGAATTGCAATGGCGCTGCCAATGACCTCCTGAATATCGGCCCCAATGAGGGCAAGCTCGGCCATGACCCAAAGCAAGAAGCCCGCCCATGGAGGATATTCCTCCCGACAAAGCTCCGCCAGATGCTTCCCGGTGGCCACCCCAACTCGGGCCGACAGCAGCTGGATCAGCAGCCCCATGATCGTAGCCCAAAGCAGGAGCCAAAGCAGCGAGTACCCGGCAATGGCGCCCGCCTGTAGATCCCCTTCCAAATTCCCTGGATCTAAGAAAGCTATGCTCATCAAAAACCCCGGCCCAGTGAACCGCCATAGCTTCCTCCATGAAAAGGGCTGCGGCGTTTCGGAATCGTCATCAAAATCGTCGACAAATAGCTTGTCGCTGGATTCGTACGCGACTTCTAGGGCTACAGCTGGTCCTGATTCGCCCAATGATTTTGGAGGTGGGATTGAGGCGGCGAATAATAGTCGATTGGATTCTGACGCTTTCTCCTCGTCAGTGAAATCAGGCTGCGATCCCATCTTCCGGGAAACTTTTTCCCGGAGAGAGAGAGAGAGATTGGCCTGAGGAATAATCAGAGAATTGAGGTTGATGATAAATGAAAATGTTGATGACTTAGAAAAGAGCAAACGAAAAGGTTTGAGTAATAAAGAGGAAGAAGGTTATTCAGAATTTCAGATTTCAGCCAGCCAGAGTTTGTTGGTATTTAAAGTGAGGAATTTCGCAAGAAATCTCTCGTAAAACTAATCTGCTAAGCCGTCCCCCAGCGCTTTATTGATTTGTTGTAATCGGTTTCTTTTTTCTTTTTTTCCTTTTTCTTTCCCCTCTTTCTCTGGCTTCCCTCTTAATGGCTGGAAAAGGGGTGGGCTTGTGGTCAGCTCGTGGCTTGAATGGTGCACATGACTACGTTTCCCTCCGTCGGCAAGCGTGCACCCGCGTCCTTGTGGACGAAAAGCATGACGCTCTAGATTTGCTGAAAGACGCAGTCGTAGTTCACTTTTGTTCTAGGTTTTTGGATCACCTCGTGTAGTGACTGTAGTTGACTGTCCCATTGGTCAATAAATACAAGAGTTCATGCACATCAGTAATCTAAATTATTGAAAGTTTGTATATTAATGATCTAAATTGGAAAACTTGTTTCGAGCAGTCTAACCTTATTTGTCTTTATTACTATAGAGGTAATTTTAGATTTTATTTTTAAGGTAATTCTAAATGATATTACCCTTAAAATAATATAAATATATGAAGTCTAAGTTCTATATATTTATTTGAAGTTTAAATTGCTTGAAAAATACAATATAAAGTCACACGTATATTATTGGAAATAAATATTTTCAAAATGCCAGACTGTTCAGAGCTATGTGTCTAGTTCAAATTATTGGCGTCCAAACCCCAAATCATTTTAACTGTTGGCATCCAAAAACCCTAAATAAATTTGTAAAGTGTATGCTAACAAATTTTTCAAAAAATAAATTAGCTGAGACAATTTTTAAGGAAAATGGTGCAGATGTTTACTAAAAATTTAAAAAATTATCATCACTTGGCTTAATTATTATTTCTGATCTAGATTGATCACAAATATTGCAATTGAATACTGTAATATTGTAAGTATCTATAAATAATGTGCTTCCAAACTTCAGCTCAGCAAAGGTCTAGAAAGACCCCTTGTGAACAATGCAAATTACTACATTATTTACATTTTTCATCGTTGCACGATTGCATGTTTAATACATCTTTCACAAACATTGTTGATTTGTAGGTTTTCTTTCTGTACGACTTATGCCTTCTTGCAGCTATTTTGTAAATTCATGCGGCCCTTGATTTTTTATGTTCTTCGATATTTTATTATATTCTTACACCTCTCATTATTGAATTTGTAAACCTTTTTGTGACAACAACAAAATTAGGAAACATTTAATTGTACATACTAATTTTATGTGAATTAAAAGGTATGGAGTTATATATGTTTTTAAAGTTGAATATCTTCTTCATAAGATACTAAAAAAAAAACTACATTATTTTGGGTAGATGAAATCTGTAAGAGGTTAACGCCCAATAAAAGCCCGAGGAAAGAGATTGATTGGATCAACTAGGCTGCTAGAATTAAGCTTTAATCCAAAGTCTACTACAAGAAATAATTTCAATTACGACCAAAACTTAAGAGCATACCTAGAACTTATAGGCGTACGCTTTCCCTAAAAGTAGAAAGATATATTATTACGATGATATTTTATTCAGGTCATAGATATACATATTACTTTGGACGACCTTGAAATTTTGTTGCAGATGGCCCAAGATATTTTGGTAGAAATAGAGGGTGGGACATTACCTGGTTCTATTTTCACATAAACTAAGCTAAATGAGTCGTCTAGAATTATGCAGCTTTCAAAAGGTGAAGGCCTTTTCTTCAGAGAAGTTATACCTAGTTATTCGACAATCTCTTTTGCCTGGCTTCGTGACTAAAGCTTTCTCTATGCCATGGCTGCCCAATGTTAGGTTGTCATTGAGGTCATCTAGGGCTTGACAGCGAGAGCTAGACGACCACCATGGTAAGGGTTTTTGATCCCTTTGGTTTTGATATTTCCTAGAGACTCAAATTGGTTTTATACTTGCAATTTTAATTTCATTGGTGCCCACGAAGAAGATTTGCTGATTTGTTGATACTTAAGAAAGTTTTGGCAATGTTATCTATTTCCGTCCAGACTGCTGATTTGGTACTTCTTTCTCTTTCTCTCTCTCACTTTCTCTTTCTTTCTCAGCAATTTGCTCTAATATTGTGTTAATTCGTTGGTTGATTTTATTGTGCCCTATTTATCAATTGGTGAATGTTGTGTTCTGGGTAAGTGTTTTGGGTAATTGTGAAGCAAGTCTACCAATTTGTTCTTTTTAACTTGTCTCTCCTATCATATAGGGATGCTGGGATAGAAAGATTGGGAAGACCTTCCATGGTTTTATTGTGTACTTGGCTCTATAGAGAAACACTTCTGGGTTTTCTTCTCTCTTCCATATATGAATTCATGACTTGCAAAATCCAATTTCTATTTGGATTATCTTCTTAAATGTTGAAATTGAGAGGGTAAAGGAGAAAGAAAGAGGAGGGGGAATTTGGATGGTGAACTTCGGTACTAAAGTGGAAACTTATCATTTGTACTAAACTGTTACTTATTTTTGTGCTTCATATTGAACTGGAGTTCATGAATACTACATTGCTAATTGTTATAAAGAAAGGTCATTTATGTAGGCATAGAGGTTGTGTTGTTGGGCGATATGTGCCCAGTTCTTACCATTTTTTTAGGTTGAAATGTGTTAATTCAGTTCATTTGCCATTTGTTTTCACATGGACTATAGTTAAACATGTGCAAATATTTCAGCCATTAGAGACTTTTTGGCTTCCCCAGAGGCTATCCTTCGGTGGATTCAATATTTTAATTGGTCACTACTTTGCTTAGATTTAACATAGCAATTTCTTCAACAAATAGTTCTCTTTCTAGTCCTTTGTCTTGGTATTAGGACGCTCTTATTTTTTGGCACGAGGAACCCTTACAACACGACATTTTGCATATTGAGAAAAGTGTCATTTTAGTTTATTTAGCTGCCTAGGTGTGGTATTATTTGGAAAATGTCAAATTCCAAGTTCTTCACGAGTACCCCGTTGAAATCATCAAGATTTAATAAATCTTCAGTTGCCCAAACTTCAATTCAATGTTGGCATGAATAGAACTTGGATTGATTCATCTTTATGACTTGGCAAATGACAACTGTTCACGCATTATACAAAATATCATCTCCAAATTGAAACATTCTAAAATGAAAACTATGAAATTACAGCTGATTGAAAGGTGTATGTATTGCTTTTTGAACTGAATACATCTTCACAGATTTTTACCTAATTAATCTAATTGTTACAATTTTACTTCTTTCATTTTTATTAAATTATATCTTTGCAACATTTACATGCATCAACTTGATTAAATTCTAGTATTTCTATTCTTGGGGACTGCAGGTTATACAATCCCACATTATGCTAATTTCTCACTCTGTTTTGACTATGTATTTAGTAGTTAATGATAAGTGCTTAACGTACATATCATTTTATGGTCATTTTGCTACATTGTTAGGGACAATTATGNNNNTTATGTCATAATTTATACTCATATTCTCGTTTTATACTNNNGTATGGTTCTATGATGATACTTGCAGGATTTTAGACCATTTGACCCGACATTTGACCCTTATTTGAGTATATATTGACCTCCCACAGATACTCTTGAATTGCCATGCTCGTGGAGCAAGAAAAGAGCAGAAGAATTCGGCTCCAGCCAAGATCATGGTCTAACCATGGCGGATGCCATGGACCATGGAAGCTTATAACTTCGTGCATCTTCATCTTCCTTCATTGTGCGGCTAAGGATGCTCCGTTTATTGCTTAAAAGGCATGTTCCAAGGCAAAACAGAAGGAGTTTTGAGCAACTATAGCCATTTTCACTACTCTTGTCACATCTTTCTTTTAGTTTAGTTTTAGTTTAGCTTTTGAGGTTTGAAAGGAGAAGCTTTATCGTGGAGGCTTGAAGATTGTTGAACAATTCAAGGGTTGCCATAGTTGTGAAGTTCTCATTCCTTCCTCTGAATTTGTTCTTGAACTCTCCTGTTTTTGATGAATTAGAAATATGAGTGAGTAGTTTTATACAATCTAGGGATTTGTTAGCCATAATATTGTAATTGGATCCCTTATCTTTGAAATCATGTGCTTATTTCATGTTTGGAATAATTCATATCTATCTTGAAATTGGAATGCTATGGGTGGAGCTAATTTTGCTTGTTTATGTTAGGTAGTTGAATGATGTATTAAAAAGTCAAACTCACTACTCAATCAT
The DNA here is from genome assembly GCA_002740545.1 of Lophocereus schottii. NCBI lineage: Eukaryota > Viridiplantae > Streptophyta > Magnoliopsida > Caryophyllales > Cactaceae > Lophocereus > Lophocereus schottii. The sequence goes on from NCQV01083296.1 coordinate 7,856, forward strand.
CTTGATAGAACTTGATTTAGCAAAACTCGAGAGAGAATTGCTTGTTAAGAGGAGACTTAGCATTCATAGATCTTCAACCTAGACTAAATCAAAGACACTTGAGAGAGTGCTAGCTGAATTCGTTTAGACAATTTAGTTCATTTCGAAAGAAAGGAATGAATTCGACTCGATTGCAATGCCTTGAATCGTTCAGTCTATGAAAAGTGCATGCTTAATTCTATGATCCAACTCTTTACTTAATGAATCAAATTCCTACATGCTTTACCATGATTGAATTTACAAATGGTTTATTATTTTATTTAACGTGACTCATTGAAAGGATTGATCGCTTAGTGATTTCAATAGGTCATTGACTCGATAGATTACTTTGGTCCATGAGGATGATCTTTTAATCTATACTACAACACCTGTGCGCTTGTAGACGTGCCAAGTTTTTAGCGCCGTTGCCAGAGATTAAATTGTTAACGATTGAGTTAGTCTTACGAAATTGACTAAGTGGTTTACTTTAGTTTTGTTTTCCTTTTCTTTTTGATTGCGTTGGTAGTGTTGGTGGTTGTGCTTGTAGAAATCTTCCTCCATTTATGCGACGTCTATTTTTATACCAACCAGATCTTGAGATTGAGAGCACTTTTGGTTTAAGAAGGAAGAAGCAAAAGCTTAAGGAACAAGCACGCAAGGCTAGAAAAACCTCACCAAATATGGTAGGAGGAGGAGCTGACCAAAGAAGGGCGCTTACGGATTTTGTTACCCCAGGTGTCCAAGGCATCGGCTCAAGCATTGCTTGTCCTAACATTGAGGCAAACAATTTTGAGCTCAAGCAGACTCTTGTTTCCATGGTGCAACAATCCCAATTTGGAGGCACCCCGTTGGAAGACCCGAACTTACACATCTTGGCCTTTGTGTGTGACACATTGAAAAACTCAATAGAGCCTGATGGAGAATGAGCAAGAAAGAAAGGAACTGAAGGGAAACAGGTAAGCTGTCTGGACAAGTTTGTTGGGACTGAGCTGAGATTGATTAACAAACTCAGAGAACCAAGATAATCTGAGCTTGATTTGGATACAGTCACACCACCAAACAAAGCTCAGGGCCCTTGGGGTTATTCTGGATACAGACACACCACTAGAATGGCCACCAAGATTCCTAGAATATCAGTTGTGATGGCCACTCACAAGTTAGCTAGAGAGATTTTGAGAGAAAAGAAGCTGAGCTCAACTTCGTACATTCAACAGCTAAGAAACACAAGTGAAAATGAGGCCTTTTAAACTCAGCCTCACACTCCCTCTCAACGGATAAAATAGAACACAAAAACAAACTAAAAATAGTAATCAAGTTTAAACTACAAACAACCTAAAATAGCAGCTAGAGACTAATCTTTGACACCTAAATGCCTTGCTAATCTCCATTATTGAAGTCTCATGCCCCTTGGAGTATCAAAGTACTTGTAACGATGGCCTTAGAGAGCAAGCTTCAGCTGCTAATGAAGTGCTTGACCCGGGCTGATGGCAAAGTACAACAGCCTGTTATCCCTTGGATCAAAGGGTATTTTCTTTGATTTCATGCCCTAATGAGCTAATGCAATGTGAGTTGAGCGAGCTATTTCAAGGCTTTATTTGACAATATTTTAGACACCTATTCATGCCCTTAAATGTGCCAAAATGTTGTTGCAAAATGAGCCACCCTTAATTCTCCAAAATACTAATGCGTTACACTAGATTCTGGACAGTGCAGGGTGTTTGGACTTGCATGGCTGATTGAGCTAGAGCAAAAGGTGGGGAAACTTGTATCATTCATTAGCTAATGACTAAGCTAGCAAATGAGCAAAGTTACTCCCAAAAGACTTGCTGTCTATTGGAGTAAATAGCAGACCTTGCACTGAGTGAGCAAACAGGACATAATGCCTTTAATATAGAGCTTGCTGAATAACTTTGACGACTAAGGCCTGAACACTCTGGCTTGAATCGGTTTTAGTGGAGGCATCCCCATCATCTCCACCGACGCCATTTGACTGCGGCTATTTCCCTTTTCACTTAGGGATAAGCGCGAGAGCATGATTGCATTCTTTGCCTTCAGGATGCATCACCACATGGGATGAGCTTACTAGAGCTTTCCTTACCAAATTCTTCCCACTAAGAAAAGCAGCAAGTTTAAGGAATCTAATCACCAACTTCGCCCAGAGGGATAATGAGACACTCTATGAGGCTTGGGAGTGGTTTAAGGATTTGTTGCGGTTATGTCCCCACCATGGCCTTCAACGATGGATGATTGTTCAAACTTTCTATAATAGAGTGACCCAACCTGTGACGTCCACTACTGATGCAGTGGAAAGAGGAACCTTGATGAATATGATTGAAGATGAGGCCTACAATTTGATTGAGGAGATGGCGCTCAACAATTTTCAATGGTCCAATGAACGAGGCCAACCCAAGCGGGTTGGGGGTAAACTCAAAGTTGATGCACTTACTTTACTTAATGCTAAGGTAGATACTATGACTCAAACGTTAGAATGGTTGAATGTGAATGCTGTGAATTCTAGTGCCCCTCGCCCACCATGTGAAATATATGATTCCATTGACCATTTGACTGAGAATTGCCAAGTTGGGTGTCCCTTTTTCTAAAACACTAGTGACCAAGTCAATTATGTCAATAATTTTAACCCCAGATGGGTCAATGACCCTTATTCCAACACTTACAATCCAAGTTGGAAGGACGATCCAAATTTTTCATATAGGCCTAACGCTTCACAATGCCCCAAATGAATGCTAGGCAACCCCTTGAATTTCAAAGACCTCCCTTTCCTCAACAAAAGTTCAACCTAGAGGCCATGATGGAGAGTATGCTTTTGGCACAACAAAAGTAAGATGAGTATATAAAGCAATTAGCCTCTAAGGTTGACGTGCTTACAACTTATAACAAGATGTTTGAACCCTAAATTTCCCAACAAGCTAGCTCTTCATCTACACCTTCGGGTAGACTCCCGAGTAAACCCGAATCTAACCCCCTTGAGCATTGTAGTTGTGTTACCTTGAAGGGAGGAGTAGAGGACCCTCGTAACCCTGAGGACATACCACTTGAGGAGGGTGGAGAAATAACCATGGATGAGAGTAAGGAGAGAAATGAAGGCGGCAAGTTCATGACGTTCGTAGAAAATAAAAGTTTAGAGATCCCCATAGTTTTTCCACCTAAACTTCCTAACCCAGGTAGCTTTTATATCCTCTGTGTCGTGGGAAAAGTGGAAACTGAAAGAGCCTTGTGTGACCTAGGTGAAAGCGTCAGTTTGATATCATACTTTTTGTTTCATAGGCTTCATTTAAGGCCATTACAACCCGCACCCTTTTCAATACAATTAGCATATGGTTCTAAAACGTAACTTTTAGGCAAATTAGAGGATGTACCAGTCAAAATAAGAGATATCTAGGTGTTAGAAGACTTTTCATTGCTGATATGATTGAGATCGATGATGTTCAAATTATTCTTGATAAGCCCTTCCTGGCTATAGTAGGTTTCCTTATTGATGTAAAAAGGGGATGGATAGCATTTGAAGTTCAAGGAAGTTATGCTATGTTTTTCCATATGGAGGAGAAAGTGGTTTCTTCTAGTTTTGATATGGCAGATGCTTTGAATTGTCAAGATCCTCCAGATTTTGATTAGATTTCCACTAAGGATTTCGAGCAATGGTATGTCAAGGTAGAGTTCGCTGCTTCTATGCCACCTAGCATACCCAAGTTGAGCCCTATGCTTCTAATGAGTCTACTATGAGTGATTGTTGTAGGTTTGCCGAAGCGGTTCTCTCTTTACCTACTATAGAAAGGAGTTAATATAGACTTTGATTTGGGGATTGACCAAGATGATAGTGGTCGGTCTGATGGACCATGCACTCGGTCTGTCTTGTATACTGACAATATGTTGTAGCGTAAATTGATGATAACAAAAGACCTCCACCTTGAGCTTCTAAGGTGGTACCTTCGGTTGAAGCAGTACAATTTTGTGGTTCACAACAAAAATGATGCTCATATTCTCACGAATCCCAAGCGTACATAGAAGCATGGTTAAGCTCTTGACCTTAAAAGAGCGCTTCTTAGGAGGCAACCCCCAAGCTCCTTTTATAGCTTTTATTCTCTTTTTATATAGTTTTTCATAAAAAAGGGAGTGAAAATAAATAAAAAAAAGAGAGAGAAGAAAGAAGTATAAAAAAAAGAGGAAAACATAAGAAAAAGGAAGGAAAAAAATGATGAGCACCACGGTCCATATTACCCAAATACGGCCCGTGGCATGACCACCCAAAAAAATTTAAAAAACCGGCATCCAGCAGCCACCTTGGTCTAACAATGGTGCCCCCCACAGACTGTGGTGGGCTGCTATAGGCTGCGGTCAAGGGTTTTGGCCGCAGTACCTCTTCACTTTCCCCTATAATCATCTTTAACCTCGGCACTCTCTCTCTACCTGCCTCTTTCTCTCTCTAAGCCTCCATTGTTAAGCCTTTAATCTCCCACTAATTTCTTCCCATTTTCACTCCATTTTCACTCAAAATCTTCCCTTTTCTCTTAATCTTGCACTTTCTCCAACAAATTTCATCTCTTTCCACCATTTTCTTCTCTAAGCTCATCTCACCTTCACCCATCCTCCATAACCATCTTTTTCTCTTTCTAATTCTTCCTTATTTTTCACTTGAACTCTTTATTTTTCTTTCTAACATCTTATTTTTAGGTTTTTGCTTTAATTTTCTTGCTTTTTGCAACAATGGCACCCACCAAAAGACAAATGAGTATGAAGGAGATAGGAACATCTAGCCAAACAATATCCCGACGCCACCTGACCACCTGAACTTCCACCATTACATGGCTCCGAGGTAACATTCCTCATCCTCTTGGTTTAACTAACCCTGAACATATTGCTAGATATAATTACTTGAATGAACGAATTATTGTAGCAACTCGTTATTATGATGAGGAATTATTAGGCCGATTAGGATTATTGGATGATATATGGTGGTTGTTTACATGGGTGGGCATGAGACATTTTTTTAAGATTAAAGAGCATACATATCGAGACCTTACCTTAGAATGCCTGAGTACTTTGCATGTTGAGGTCACTCGAGGGCCTCAATGTCAAGTGGGGTACATTTCCTTTTATTTGCAAGGGCAACTTTATGAGTTGAACTTAGGTACCTTCAATAGTATATTTTATTTTCCACCTAGCATAGATTTACCAAATCGTCAAGTCCCCCAAAAATTCAACCCAAATGCCTTTTGGGGCTAGCTGTTGGGAAGTGTTAGGTACAATACTAGTTCTTCCAAGTGCACCCACATTAGGAACCCTTGCATTCGAGTAGCTCAGCGTACCCTTGTTGTTTCTTTGCTCGGGATGATAGTTTGAATGTCCCGAGATTGTTTGGGTTATACTTCATGTCTTGTACGCTTGATGGTGTTCAACTAGACCCTGGAGCGTTCTTGGCCCGACAAATGTATAGTGCTACTGTTAGCCCTAAGGGTAGGATAGTCATTGGTGGTATCATCACCACCATTGCTAGATTTTGGGATGTTGAGCCCAACCCTGAGAATTGAGTATTTGGGTCTTAAGGGCTTGATCAAGTCACTTTTGAGCTAATGAAGTTTTGCAAAGTAGAGGCTGGACGTTTGTGCTGAATTTACCCTAAGGATCGGCTTCTACTGCTTCCCAATGTTGATCGGACCCCCTTACTTCACCGGGCTAACCTTTACTAGGTACCTAGTGATGCTGAGGTCGTTCAACCTGCACCTTCTCCACCACCATTTACTAGTCAAGCCGGTCCTAGTTCCTCTTCTCAACTGCCCCCCACTGACTATACTAACCTCCAAGCCACCCTTAGGTCCATCTACGAGGAGCAAGTATCGCCTCGAACCTATATTGCATCTGAGAACGTCG
>NCQV01083296.1:13778-29151 GCA_002740545.1 Lophocereus schottii
AGAGCGACATGATGAGCTCAGTAGGATGCTTGCTACCAAGACCCAATACTTTCAGGATTATAAGGCTTGCTTAGAGATCTGGTGAGATTGGTACATCTCTTGGTCAACCACCTCATCCTCCTTTCCCACCTCCGTTCTGATTACTTCTTGCCACTCCCCATTCCCTTTTCTGCTCTGTGCACACATTGAGGACAATGTTTTGTTCAAGCATGGGGGAGTTGGTCAGTATTTGATGGCATCTGATGCATAATTTGAATTGGTGTGTGCTTGTGTATGTCTTGTATATATTGTTCATGCTTGCATTTAGAGTTGCATTGTAGGCTTTAATTTTATGTAGTTAGAGCGTGTTAGAAATACGTTTAGGTTTCTTTTCACTTTAGGTTGCATTTTAGGTTTTTATAGTTTCTTTTCATAGTTTTTACATTTTTTTGGTATTGTTATTAGGAGCATTCATTCACTGAAAAAAACAAAAAAAGAAAATGCAAAAAAAAGAAAAATCCTCCAATGATGATCTATGTAGACTAGGTAGACTTCTTTGGTTTAGATTGATCCTTTGATTTGCCCAATTGATCATAAAAGTGTTTGAGAATGATTTTGTGAAAATAAGCTTTATGTTTTGACCATATGTTGAGTGCGAATTGATTGGCCCATGATTCTTTGCCTGAATATTAGCATATGTTGACTAATGAGCTAATTATGACCTTGGTAGATGACCTGTGAGGCTTTAAGCTTCCAAAGACAAATTTATCAATTTAGTCTCTTGTCAATTCATGAGTAACTCTTCCACGACATCATTTCTCTAGAACTTGCTTTGATTCTCATTCAAGATGACATTTCGTATCTGCATTTAGGCAACATGATTGAGGCATTCTTTGACTTGTTAACCCAAAAGACCAAATAGCCAGCCTTGTTATACAATATATATCCCTTGCTAGCTCCTTTGAGCCTATATCCATTTTTATTGATTTAAGCCTCTGTACACAGCCTTTGGCTAAACATTTATCTAGCCCTCAAGCCAAGACTAGATGAGCGTTTTAATTAGGAGCTAGTAAGGTGTATTGAGATTCCTTTTGGTGGATTTAGTTGGTTGTTTAGTGAAGGGATTTGTGTTCTTATGTCATATATAAAAAATCCCTCGTCTTATTGTACACAAATTAGGGAAGAGTTGAACTTCAAAGTTTGATATGGATTTCTTTGGCCAACTCTTTTGAAAAAAGGAAAACAAAACAAGCAAAAAAAAAAAAGAGCCAAAAAAAAGGAATAAAAAGAGTGTTGGCCTTGTTTAGATTGTAAAAAGTATTTATGACTTTCAACTCTTTTTCTCTTCATTTAGGGATGTATTTTATAGATGAATTGTATTGGTCTAAGGAGAATGTTGTATGAGGGCATTGGAAATGTTTAGCTTTTGGTCTATGACTTCTAGCTCCACATTTCTAAAACATTCATTCCCCTGTTACCTTTAGCCATAGCCCTGTTACAACCTCATAAAATCCTCATGATTGTCTAATGTATATTATATACTAGTGATAGCAAATTAGAGAGTCTTATCAAGCTTATAGTAGATGTGAGTCTATGGAATGAGAATTGAGGGAACCTTGTTACATTTTCAAATACATGTGTGATGAGTGCTACATAACTATAGTAAGGTTCTACGTGTATTACTAGCTCCATTTGTTTCAAATGTTAACGTGATTGTATTTGACGATTTGGGAGGCTGATTCAAGCTCGACATTGTGATCTGTTCACTGATTTTAAAAACTTCATTTCCTCATCTGTTTGCTAAATGATTTTTGTACTTTTGAGCTAACTTTGGATCAACTTTGCCATTGAGATGCAACCAATGTCTATCCTAAGGAGGTTGTGAATAATTTTCGGTCTTAGTGTTGCTTAGGGACAAGTAAAGATTCAAGCATAGGGGAGTTTGATAAGTAACCAAAGAGCATATCATTTTAGGGTCATTTTGATGTGTTTTTAGGGGATTATAAGTTTTGTGCTTACTTTTTACCCCAAAAATCCCATTTTACGCTTAGGTATAGTGCTTTTATGAATTTTGCAGGTTTTGAGACCTTTTTGATTAAGAATTGACCTTTAAAAGTCATCCTTATAACTGAGCACGGACCCCTCTAGTCACCATGCCCATAGAAGAAAGAGAAGAGTAAGAGATCACCGAGCTAGTGGCTACTACGGCCTATCTGTGGTAGTGCCTACGGCCCATGGTGGACCTCTTTCACCCGAGACTGTTTCTTTTCTCATGTCTGTTCAACTTTGAGGCAATTTTAATTCCATTATTACGCGTGGCTATTTGGCTTCCAAGAGTTTTGGTATAAAAGGGGCTGTTTGCATCCTTAATCCATCAACCCATCATTCCATTTTCCTCTCCTTAAGTTTTTTCATCAATTAGATTAAGATTTAGATTAGAGAGAGCTGAGAGCAAATTGATGGTGAAGATTGTAAGGATTCTACAACGGGTTTGCAACGGCGGTTCAATCACGCATCGGCTGAGCAATTGCTGTCCCTTCACTTCTCTTTTCTCTTTAGATTTTTATGCTTTCAGATTATTGTTGATTTTTAGGTTAAGTTTTGGATTGGTAATATTGGAATTGAGTTGAATTCTTGTGAATAAACCCACTCTTGTTTTGATCCGAAAGTGCTTCAGATTTGTTGGATTTATTCTATTGAATCATAGACGTTGATTTGGTAGTAGGAAAATTGATCAATTTCTTGCTTGTTTTAAACATTTAGTAAAGAACTAAAAGGTGATACTAGATGTTAGAAAACTAAGTTTCGACTTACATGCGTGGGCTCTTAAGAAAGACTCACAGTTTAAAAAACTCTAAATTTGATAATTGTATTCTTAATGATCTTAGATTAATTGAAAACCCTTCAGAAATGGTAGTTGATTAGATTTAAGAATTTCATTTCACCTTAAGAGAGGGGTTTGATAAGTCGATTATCGGTTTTGAAATTAACCATCTAAAGAAAAGGCACTTGATTAATTCTTGAATTGGAAAATTCCTTGATTTGATTAAATTCCTTGATTGTTCACCTATTAGTTAGATAAGTAGCATAGTTAAAATCTATTCTCAAATTTGGATTCACTTAGCCTATCTTGAGGGATTATAACCCATTAGATCAACCTAGTAACATTCTTCCTTTGTAGGTGAAAGCATTGTACAAGGTCATCTTGTAGCATTTAGGAATTATGCAAGGTTGCACCTTTGGTATCATCAGGGGGAGAGGGTGGGTGAAGGTCAATTTAACACAGAGTCTAAGGTGGGAAGAAGATAAGGATGATGGAGAATTTTTAGAAGATGGCAAAGAAAGCGATGATGAGATATCAGAGTTGATAAGAGATTATTTCTTAAACTCCTAATTTTTTCAGGGAAGCCATAGAGATATTGGGTCATCAAGTTGTGTTGAGTAAGAACATTTTTAGGTTATTGAGGGAATTGGAGGAACCAATATATAAAGGCTCTAAGTGCTTAAAACTGTCCACTATTATGAAGTTATTGCACATAAGAACTCGTGGGAGATGGAGCAATGAATCCTTCAGCATGTTACTGAAATTCTTAAGGAGGAGTTGATTCCAGTAAAATCTTAGTTGCCCAATTTTTATTTTCAGAAAAAAAGATGATCAAAAATCTTAGATTATCTTATCAGAATATTGATGCATACGTAAATGATTGTATGCTCTTTTTTAAGAATGATGAGAAGCTGGGTAAGTGTAAGGTGTGTGATGCACTAAGATGGAAGGTCGATAAACGAACTGGGGAAACCATCAAAAAGTAAATAGAAAGAGAGTTCCATTGGAAGTATTTCAATATTTCCCTCTAAAGCCACGACTTCAACGTCTATTTACATCCTTAAAGACAGCATCTGAGATGCTTTGGCATAGTGAAAAAAGGGGTAAAGATGGGGTCGTTAGACATTCCCAGACTCAATAGCATAAATGTGTTTTGATGAACTCTATGGACACTTTTCTTCAGATCCTCACAATGTTAGGCTAGCCTTATAAGCAATGGTTTTCAACCCTTTAATAATGCATCTTCTCCATGTAGTATTTGGCCAGTGATGCTAGTTCCATATAATCAGCCTCCTTAGTTGTGCATGAAAACATCTAATTTCATATTTTCTATGTTAATTCCAAGACTAGATAGCCCTGGTAATGCTATAGATGTTTATCGCCAACCATTGATAACTTCGGGAAGTTGGTGTTAAGACTTATGATGTATAGAAGCGTCAAAATTTTAATCTATGTGCTGATTTAATTTGGACTTCAATGACTTACCTGCATATGAAATGTTATTTAGGTTGGAGTACACAGGGAAAGTTAGGTTGTCCTTCTTGTAGTAAAGAGACCCATTCATTTGGGTTACACGATTGTTGTACGCATATTTATATACACCATCGATGTTTTCTTCCTATTATTCATTAGTGGAGAAGAAAGAAAGATATATTTAGAAAGGCTGAAAAAGAACCTCCACCAAAGTCATTATTGGAGGATGATATCCTCCTTGAAGTCTAATATCTTCAAAATGTTCCTTTGATTAAGGCCTCCCACAAGAAAGTGAAGATATCTCATGAGCATCGAGATAATAAATGGAACACAAAGAGTATCTTTTTTTAGTTGCTTCATTAAAAATCTTTGTTGTTATGTCATAACCTATACACCATGTATATTGCAAAAAATATGTGTGATATTGTCCCCGTAACTATGAAGAACATGAAGGGAAAGACAAAGAACACAATTCGATATTGATTAAATTTGCAAGCCATGCAAATTAGGCCAAAATTGCATCCTGTCCAAAATGGCAATAAACTTGAGCATCCACTAGCTTCTTATTCATTTTCTCGAGAGAAAAAAGAAGCCTTACGTAAATTTTTAAGAGTTAAAAATTCTTAAAGGGGTTTTTGCCCACCTAACATCCTCATTGTTTGAATTTAAATGAATGTAAAAATTTCTAGTCTTAATAGTCATGATTGTCATATCTTTCTATAGCGCTTCCTCCCAATTACAGTTCATGGCCTCTTCGTAAAAAATTTGCTGAACCTCTTATCGAGTTGGTTATGTTTTTCAAAGTATTGTGCTCGAAATCATTGAAAATGGAAGATGCGGAACAAATTAAGAACAAAATCCTTTGACTCTTTCCAAGTTAGAAATATTCCTCCTCCATCTTGCTTTGATGTGATGTTGCATTTACCAATTTGCTTGGCTAATGAGATGTTGATTCCTAGACTTCCCAATTTTGATGGATATATTCTGGAGAAACTAAACTACATACATTTATGTATTATATTCGAAACCAGGCTCAACCTAAAAATTCAATAGCAGAGGGGTACATATTGCTAAGCAGTACATGACACTCTGTTGAAGGTACCTACATTTAGTTAAGGCAACATTTAATTAGGTTGAGAGGAATTATGATGGTGGTACTAATGTGAAAAAATCCTCTATTTTTTTCTCATGATGAAAGATCATTTAGAGCATCTAAAATGTGCAACCTTGATGCTCGTAGGAAGAAGAAAGCACACGTATGTATCTTAAAAAATTGTGTAGAAGTTGCTCTGCTTTTCAGATATGCCTTAAAAACATATGAGAATTTGCTTTTTTAACTATTTCAAAGTGTTTCTCATGAACATCTCATAAATAAACTTAGTTTTGATATATGCTAAGGCACACACAAACATGCTAGCTGACAATAGATCACAAATGACTGTTGAAGAGTGAGATAAGTTTTTCCTCCAATGCTTTAAAGATAAGGTAATCATGCTCTTTCATTCTATTTTATCTCTTCAAAAACAATAAACAAGGTAATCATGCTCTTCCATTCTATTTTATCTCTTCAAAAATGCTAAACTCTATTACAATAAGAATAATGTTTTTTTTTAAAAAACTTGCAAGTCATACAATTGTATAAAGAAGGAAGTTATCTAGTAGAAGAGGAGCTGTTGTCATTATCATATGGGCTTAGTGAATATATAACATCCTCTAATGGTTACATTATTAACAGATATATGTTTTACGCCCAAGATCAAGACAAAAACCTTTGCACTCAAAATAGTGGTGTATTTATGGTTAGCAATATCGGGGAATGATCAAATGATATATATTATTATGGGGTCTTGACTGAGATTATGATATTAGAATATCTTGGAAGCAATTATCTTGTGTTATTTTGGTGTCAGCAGTGGTATGCGCATGGTATTGTTCGATGGATAAAAGTGGATAAATTTGGTGTTGTTATTATTAATATCCAGAGGTTTTTGAAGATTGTCCCTTTATACTCGTAAGTCAAGCACCACAAGTGTTTGGTGCAATGGTCTTGCAAATAAAGGTTGGTTTGTTGCTGCAAAAGTACGACCTTGAGATGCTTATGATATACTCTTACGAATTGTTGATAAAGATGCAAACAACCCAAAGGAAGTGAAGACAAATGCAGAGCATGTTCATAACATATATCAAGAGATGGCATCCTTTAGTCCTCAGCTTCTTTAATATAACTCTGATGAATTTAATTATGAAGTTAATTTGTGAAGAGATGATGCTGAGACAATTGTTATTGATGTGACTAAGTTAGGAACAAAAAGAAAGAGAGTAACAAAATCATAAGATTACATTTAATCATTCTTTAAGATGATTGTAGATTTGATGGGATAGCTTAGTTTTGTTGTAAACCTTTTGCTTTTGATGGGTTTAGTTTATGCACTTTGTTTCTCATATAGAAGTTGTTGGTCTCTATTATTTCCATAAGAGTATTTTTGTTGGTTTGTGACATGTCTAACATCCTTTCTTTGTTTGCTGGTCCTTGTCTCTTTGACAAAACCTATTCCTAATGTACATGATATTGATTTATAGTACTTATTAGTGCAAATCTGAATGGCTAGTTCCAAAAGAGGATGTGTATGTACCTCTGAGCAGTTTAATTAACAAAAGCATAAAACAACCGAAAGAAAAGCAAGTCCCCTCATCTAAAAAGATCACTTATAGTAGTACGCAATATGACCAAATAACAAGTACTATGAGCAAGATTATTAGTCAAACCTTAAATAAATTTGCCAATAAAATTGGTGGAGAGATGGAGCACATAAATGGTAATCTTAAAGATCATGAAGATCTTGATAATAGTTAAAATGTTCAAGGTGCCAGAGACAAGGATGAAGGTGCTAATGCTGTGGAATCTCTTGATGCTTCAGGTGAAGGAGCAACTATGATCAGTTTCTCAACATCCCTTCTGGGGTCTTAAACTTTATTGTAAAATTTTCATCTTGAAACACATAAGGATTACAACTCTCAACCTCTTCGTCTCCCACATCATCCTATAATCGTGTCTCTCGCCTATCCTATAAAAATCCTCCTCAACTTTCTCCCTTTCCCTCTTGAAACCTCCCTATGCCTCTCATGACCTATCTCTTTGTGGCTCCTCTCACACTCACTCTCACATAGTTACTTTTCCATCATCCTCTACAATCTACCCTCTCTCTCTCTCTCTGATACATGGCTTTTTCTTTTATGTACCTCTCTCACTCCCTCTCACAATGGCGAATTTGCTTACTATCAAGCTATCTCTAGTGCCTGCGCTGGTGCTTGCATTGTCTTAGCTTTGGATGTTTCTTAGCTATTGAGATAGAGTTGCATAGCACCAGTATAGTGTAGACTAGGTTAGCTAAATACCTTCACCCTATAAGCAACACCATTTTTTTTTCTATAATGAACGTAGGGGCCTGTTTAAGCAAGTTCGTAGCCATTTTTTAAATTCGTGTACTGTGAATATAGAGAGAAAGTAGTTGTAAATTACAAAAACATCTATTCTGTTTTTCTCCAAAATAACATAGATTTAATGAGGCAAAGCTTTTTCAAAATGCATTATATTGCAATAAGTGCTTACTCAACTGCTTCTGATTATAATGTTGATTAAACTATATACCTTTTATAGGTTCTTCTAGTACAAATAACCCAAAATGGAAAAGACAATCAAACCAAAGACCACATGGTCCAAACAAGTGTGAGCAATTATCAGATTTGAAGAATGGAGAGAAGATAGAAGTAACTTACTTTCATAATGGTCTAGTTGATGCTACTCACAGGATTAAAGAGGTATATGGGAAAATTGGTTCAAGATCCCAATGTATGTCCTGTGCGAGTATGTTCTTTGAATGAGATTGATGAAAATGCAAACGAACATATGTGGGCTATTGTTTTGGTAATCATAAGCCCATCTATTATAGTGGTTAATGTTGGATTTTTTTTTTGGGTTTATCAAGTATATTGAACTATTTAATCAGTATATCAATGACATATCTAATGAAGGACAAATTCAAGCGTAAAGTGCATGAGATTAACTGTAATGCTACTTTGGACCATATGAAGAATTTGTGGCATAAATGGAGAGGAAGCTTAATGCAAGGTTATATAAAGCTTGCAAAACCTAAATAGTATGCCTTGGAAAAAGTGCCTGGGGGTCTCTCACCTAAGGACTTGAAATGGTTACTAAATGAATGCTCCTTTAGTGATGATTTTCTAGTTTGTTAGTCAATATTTCATTTGATACTTGTGTCGTTTTTTCCCTATTTTCCCTCGTCATAGTGGATGTGATTTCGTAGGAAGTGAGCCAGCAGAACTCTGAGAATCAAAACAACTTAATGATGCTTCATCACACTGGCAACGCACCATTTAGATAGATTATATATGATAAATTAGTAAATATTTTGGTCACTTGTTTAATTTCTTAGCTTAGTAAATTATAATATGGCCTCTAAATTTAGGCTGTAAAGATGGGAAGATGCTGATAGGTTTTGACATGTTTAAGGAAACACATGAACACAAGTTTGGAATATTGGATGAGAAAAGCTGGTAATTTAGCCTGCCGAGTTGATTAGAATTCTCCCTCTTTCTAAGGTCTCGCATATGTCATGATCTTATCTAGAAAGATCTCATCCTGTTCCTGTATTTTTTCCAGTTCTTTCCTACTTTGTTGTTTATAGCTTAACTGCATTCTATATCCCTAGAAAATTCACAGATAGATGACCATGGCCTGCATTCTAGATGCCATAGAAAATTCAACATCCATATAACTATGTTTGCTACTGCTGAGCATATGAACCAAAAAAGTAAAAAAATACGAATCTTTTTTGGTGATGATGCTTCTTTAAACTTTGTCTTTTTAATGACATTTATAGGAAGAGAACATAACCAAATCAAAAGTTTGGAATATTCCATTAGGAATTTACTAACAAGCTGGTAGAGTTGATTAGAATTCTCTATCTTTCTAGGGTCTCTCATATCACATTTATAGCAAACAATGAGTGACTACTAATAAGCTGGTAATTTTGCCTCACTTTCATTTTTACTGTGCTACTCAAGTACTCCTTGTGTTATCTTATTCTTGCTTTAATTTCTAATGTTTGCTTCTATGCTTTTGGGTTGTATATCCAGGGGCAATGTGTAATATAACATGGGTGAGCAGATGGAAGTTTTCATAGTTGAGGCATGAAGCATCTGCAATTGTATGCAAACAATTGACTTTTTTTTCCATCCTAAACATAGAAGAGTGCTAGGTATTGGATGTATATCTTCACAATGGACCTTATATTTCTTAATTTATATCTAACTAGTACATTGTCCAACTACGTATGATGAAAATCAATTATTAAATTTGATTATACACTATCATTTTTTTTTTGGGGTAAGTTTTCGCTTCCATGATTTTCTATTCTTTATCAATATGTCAATGGCTCCAACATACAAGCACATGAGTTGATGGTAATGATTGTATTGGGATATAAAATTATGTTATGGATATTTGTTGAGAGAAATAGAAAATAATAATATTTATGAAAAAAATTGCCCACCAAATTGTAGCCATAGGCATATGGAGTATAAAGTTTGCACATAAACAATCTGCCACACTTATATGTACGACCAAGTTGCCCCCACATATAAGTGTGGCAGGGGACATAACTCCTAACACTTTTATGCCTGGACAGTGCTATTTCTACCATGCTTGTTAAGCTCATTGAATTTTCGCATAGTTACCCTATGCATGCTTAGTCTAAGCATGGGGAGCTAGTGCAGCCACATGTTTTTGCATGGGTAGTGCCACTTTTAAGGGTAGAAGGAAGCCACTTTTCTTGTAGTGAGTCTGTATGATCTACACGTATTTTCCATGATGTATTGTATTTCTTCATAATTATCACACTTACTAACCAATCAAGATAATATCATTCCTTGATGAACCTTGCATTTAATAATTTTTTGCCCTTCTTCAGACACTGCTATATTCCTGTTAAGGTAAAGTGTCTCCTTTTCTGCTTCACAGGCTTCATTAAAGGATTTATGATTGATTTATGAACTAAGATCTCCATATCTATCCCTAGCATCTCTACTGCTACATAAGCAAATACACCTGAAGTATTACCTTGGCAAGCATATCAATGCTTCTTGGAAGATAGGTTCCAAGTCTGCTCCAATTTATACAGTCCTGGATTAGTCCTCTGCTAGAAGTACTTCTTGCAATTAATCTTTTGGTTTTGGCCTAGGATTCTCAGTGTCTTAGTTTTCAAGTTCAGTTATTAACATTTTATTAACTTTTCATTGTTGCATTGCTAGTCTCTTATCCTTCTATGAAGACCACTTACTTTATAATCTATATGTGCAACCATAGCCTTCAAGGTGGCTATGCAACACTCCTAAACACTCTTTTAATCTTTCACACTCTACTAACAAAGCCATTGTCTATCAAATATTACAACTCTAGGTTGTAAGTGGAAAGTGTTACTCTTAGAGAGTTTTAGGGTGGTTTCCCACTATCATGTTATAGGCAGAAGCCACATCCATGACTATATAACGGTCACTACTTAGAGGTTCTTTTCCCTTTGGTCTCTACCTTAGTAGGCAACTTCATAATCTCTTTGGAGTATGTAACGTGCCCTATAAAATCTGTGATGGGGGGACACATAATTGTTCTATAAACCAAGATTTATGAAACACTCATAGAACATAACATATATAAGACTTCTTGTGTATACTAGTACATGACTAATCTCACAGTTAGTTATTATCAACTTAATAAGGAGAGGATTATCAAGAGTCTAAGTTATAGTTCTACAACCTTCAAATATCATCCTAGGTAAAGAGTTTAGAGTTACTAAGTCCACCTTTGGGGTTATATGATCTAGAGTACTTCGGTGACTCCTTAAGGCCCTATTTGATGATTCTACCAGGGTGATCCCCCAAAGATTACCTGTATTGTGCTTTTGAGAGGTGTATCTTAGAAGTCATGTTTTTTTGAATTCTCAAAATCTAAGTGCTTCCTTTTTCTTTGAGGTCAGTTCTTTATCAATGAATCCAATTTATCATGGCTATGGTCTCTGTAAACTCACACCATTTATCTTTGCTCCTATTTTTAGAACCCTATTTCAGGGGGTTTACACTCATCCATAAGCATATGACTTGGGATCTCCCTTAACATTTCGTTCACGGATGTATTAAAGAGAGATTATATATTAAGATTCTTTTCTTTGATTTCTTTGTGGCTTTGCTTGATTGATCTCTTTTCATCCATCTTAGATAGATCTTAAGGGTTCATGATCCTTTTATGATGGCCTCTAACTATATGTACTTTTCATCCATCTTCAAGGCCTTTTTTAGGGACACCGGTGGTTCCACGATGACCTTTTCACATAGGCTTATATGCCTAACACCATCGGTGAAAGAGGACAGTGCCACATCTAGCTTTTGGTTTTTCACAAAGAGTGTTTCTCTTTAATAATTGGTTAGTAATTCCTCATCTCTTTATGTGAGGTTCATCAATTTTGCTATTGACTTTAAAATTCGACTACTTCTAACAAAGTGACTTCTAAAACTGATGTGGAGATGTTCCTACGATCTAATAGATCCTAGGGTAGCTTATTAAACTATGTAAATGCTATTATCTTAAGGGTAGATGGTTGCTAATAAATTTGGGTAAAGAGGCGATTATCGTGAGGCTGAGTTATAGATCCAAAACATTTAAATATCATACCAAGTAAAGAGTTCAAAGTTACTGACTTCA
Source organism: Lophocereus schottii (assembly GCA_002740545.1). Lineage (NCBI taxonomy): Eukaryota > Viridiplantae > Streptophyta > Magnoliopsida > Caryophyllales > Cactaceae > Lophocereus > Lophocereus schottii. Next base: position 25,829 of record NCQV01083296.1, read on the forward strand.
CTTCTGGGGTTATATGATCTAGAGTATTCAGGTGGCTCCTCGAGGCCCTATTTGATGATCGAACCAGAGTCCCCCAAAGATTACCTATATTGTTGTTTTGAGAGGTGTACCTTACAAGTCATCTTTTTTTTTGAATTCTCACAATCCGTATGCTTCGTTTTTTTTGAGACCAGTGCTTGAGCAATTGATTCAATTTATCATGGTCATAATCTCTGTGAGTTCATGCTATTTATCCTTTTTCTTATTTTTGGGCACCTATTTCAGGGGTATAGATGCATCCATAGGTATGTAACCCTTGATCTCCATCAAGATTTCACTCTTGGATGCTTTTAAGAGAGATTATATCTTAAGAGTCTTTTCTTTCCTTTCTTTTGGTTTTACTTGATTGACCTCTGTTCATCCATTTTAGATAGATGTTTAGGGGTCCACGATCCTTTATGATGGCCTCTACCTATATGTACTTTTTAGCCATCTTCAAGGCCATTTTTAAGGACACTGGTGGTTCCATGATGAGCTGTTAACAGAAGCTTGTATGCCTAAGACCAAGGTGAAAGATAATATGGCCACATTTGGCTTTAGGTTTTTTACAAAGAGTGTCTCTTAATCAGCTAGTAATTCTTCATCTCTTTGTGCTAGCTTCTTCAGTTCTACTATGACTTTAAAATTCTGCTAGTTCCAACAAAGTGACTTCTGAAACTAATGGAGAGATATTCCTAGGATCTAATAGATCCTAGGATAGCTTGTTAAACTAGGTAAACACTGCTATCTTAAGGGTAGGTAGGAAGTATCTACAAATCATCACCTCTAAGGGAAATGGTTGCTACTTAATTTGGGTCTCATAGGCATCAAGGTGCTCACAAGGATTTATGGTCCCTTTATAATGCCCTATATTAAATACCTTGATTTTCTCTAGAAGTTCAACATCCCAGATCTTAGAATCATATGGTGTCTTGATTTGTGGGTGGTTCACCACTAGGGTGCCTTTTCGAGAACACTGTTGAGATAACAATACCTTAGCAGAGGCAAAACTATGTTATTGAGAGTCTTCCTTAGGTTCTTCCTCTCAGTGAGACTTATCTCAGCCATGCTTATTTTGTATGGATTTTCCTCCTTCATCCTGGTTCTCCCTCAAGTTTTCTTCAGTTTTTGGCCTTCCCTTGGGAATTTTGTTCTTAGGATTTTTTGGCTCATTGCTTGTCTTGGAAGTCCCAACTTTATCTTTTACAAATGGTCTCTTAGGGACCGATTTTTCAACTTTCTCAAAGAAGCCAAGAAAGCATGAGCTTTTTCCATCATATGAGATGTGGCCTTATTGATCTTCTCAGCGATTAACTTATGCATTGTCTTCAGAGCATTGACCACTTGTTCCAAGACATGGCATGCTTGGAAGACAAATGTCGTCTAGGAGAGGTTGGATCTTCTTGAATTGAGGCTTCGTCTACGATATAATTCTAACCTTGAGATCGAGGTCCTTAAAGGCATTAGTAACTTGTTCCTTTGAGCCATGCTTGGGTAGTGTGATGCTCAGCTCTAGGATCCCGCAAACAATACTAAATGTTCTAGGACATCATAGATTTCTAGGTTTCTTCTTAGAACCTTGAAGAACTCATGCCACTGTCCAAGGATTTCCTTACAAGAACAACTTTTAAAAGAGGGCGGGCTTTCTTCTATTCAAGAGCTCCAACCAAGGTAGGGGAACTCAAAAAGGGAATTATAGAAACAAGCATTAGGTCATATGTATATGTTTGTGTGCTTACCTTTTGGATCTAACCATGACTTGTCTATATAGGGGTCAGGGTGGTTGACTTAGAGGAATTTGACCAGAATTCTATATATTTTTAGGTATAGATTTTTTTTTCCTATTTTTATTTAGCTTTAAAGATTTTCACAATTTTCTAAATGTATTTGGGAGAATGCAAAGGCCTTCTTGGAATATGTTTTTATTAAGCTAAATACTTGTACTACAAAAACCTATACCATTAACAACAAGGAATGTCATCACGAAAGCAGGGATACTTGTCATAGTAAGCATTTGCGATGAGAAATGTGCCTCGTCACCACTCGTCTCAAAAGATGTGGTTGTCAATGATTGCGTTGTATATACAACCAGATTGGATTTTTCATCGTAATTTTTACCTTTTGGAAAAGTTATACACCTTGTGATGAAGGTGAGTGAACCTTTCATAATGAGCCAGTTTACTCAACGCCTTTATGATTCTTTTCCGATGAGTTTCCTTTCTCATCATGAATGCTATGTTCCTTCGACAAGCACTCTTTAATCTTGTCATACAACCAAGAAGTCATCTTTATTTGTCTATTATGATAAACTATAATAAACTATTTTCACATATGTTGATATACATACATATAGATATGTGTATATGCAAATGTTTTAATTCATTCCAAAATATATATTCATAAAAGCCTGAATCAAGTTATTAAAAACAGAAAATGCAAAATATATACGTATTATATATAGTACTTAAAATATAGGTTTGATACACCATTAGTTTGTTTAGCAATCAAAGTTCACATGTAATTGTCTTAATAGTAATCCCAAAAAGGAAAAAATAAAAAGCATGCATGTCTTGTGCATTAATAGAAGTCTGTCTACCTTCTAACATACTCCAAAAATATTGCTACCCAAAAGAATTTTATTTCACCTACAAAAAGTAGACAAAGTAGTTAATGATGGAGATTTAATCAAGTCATTAATATAAATAAAAATTTTTGATGAACTATTGTACGCTTTCAATCACAAATATGACCTACTAATTAGTACACCGTACACAAGCAAGACAACATTTCTATCAAATTGAACGCCATGTAAAACATGAAGTGTAATTAGAAAGACATTAGGCAATGCTTTGATATCGACTCAGTATGAAAAGCTCAACATATTTAGAATCTCGAAAATTAGAACGAAAAGCAGGGAAGAGAATGACTATGTATGTAACATTCAAAACCTTCAACAAGATAGAAACAACAACTCTGTTATGAGAAAAAACCAAGTGGAAACAAAGGCATGTAAGGACTTGTTGGTTAGAGCTGTTAGAATGTATAAGGTTTTGATGATAACAAATCTAAGTGTTGTTGTTATTCCAAACAGGCTTTCCAAACAGGTCCTTACTGCTGTTCTCAAGTCTTAAAACTGCTTGACTAATGGATTATCAAGAACAGGTACTCAAGTCAGCGATACAAGAACAACCGCGAAGAACAGGTCCTGTGAAGTGTTTGAAGTATAAGATATAAGTGTAGTTATGAGGAACAAGTGTTTGCAACAAATTCGTCTCTCTACAAGATGACTAGCGATTACAACAAGA
>NCQV01083313.1:0-12973 GCA_002740545.1 Lophocereus schottii
GAACGAAGAAAACTGTGATATCTCGAACACCAGATATGCTTCGGCCACTGACCCTTCAGGGGATGCTTTATTTTTAATTTTGTTCTTCAGCCGCCCAAAGTACGTACATCAAAATTTTATGAGTGTTTGAAGCACACTTTAGTTTTACATTCACATATGTGACATAATTTTTCAAATGTATTTACCCTTTAAAAGGATACATCCATCGATATTGCACTAGATCCCCAAGGTATGCTTCTTCTGCCAAATGCACAGGTAAGTGCTCCATGACATTGAAGAACCCAGGAGGGAAAACTCTGTCCAATTTGCAAAGGATGGTGCTTATATTTCATTGCATTTCCTATAACTTATTGACCCTTAACACTGTTGAGCAAATGTTCTTGAAGTACTCACTTAACTCAACAAATGGTTCAAGTACATCGTCTGGTAGGGTACGAAATGCTATTGGCATAAGCGTCTGCAGGAACACATGATAGTCATGACTTTTCATGTTTTGGAACTTTGCAACCTTCATATCTACGCAATTTCCAAAGTTGGAGCAATAAGCATCAGATATTGTGAGCTGTTGGGCCCACTCACATAGCCCCTTCCCTTTGTCCAAAGAAAGGACGTACAAAGCCTTTGGCTTCAGTGTCCTCCCGTTAACACCTCGTTCAACATTTAGCTCGGGACGATCACACATGTCTGCCATGTCCAACCTGACCTTCACATCATCTTTTGTTTTTCCTGGAACATCCATGACAGTGTTAATGATGTTGTCGCAGAAGTTTTTCTCTATATGCATAACATCAAAGTTGTGATGTAGCAACTGGTCTTTCCAATACGGTAAATCCCAGAAGATGCGTCTCTTGGTCTAGTTGTGAACAGTTTCAAGACTACGCACCTTATTCCACAGTTTCTCGCCAGTTTTCCTGGATGGAGGACCCTCTTTCACCACTTTTCCCTTATAAAATGCGGTATGATTTTTCCGAAACGCATGATGTCGAGGCAGGAGTCAACGGTGACAGTCAAACCATGATGCTTTGCCCCCATGTTTCAAATGTGTCGCCCTCAACTAATCCATACAAATAGGACAACTCAGAACACCATGAGTGCTCCATCTAGATAACATTCCGAGTACCGGGAAGTCATTCACTGTCCACATTAAGGCAGCTCTCATCAAGAAGTTCTACCTCATGGAAATGTCATAAGTCTGGACACCATCCCACAGAGTTCGGAGCTCATCAATCAACGGTTGTAAGTACACATCGATTTTATTCTTCGGATTTGATGGTCCCGGTATAATGCAAGTTAAGAACATATATGGCGTTGTCATGCACATATTTGGAGGAAGGTTGTAAAGTGTCACAACCACATGCCAAATTGAATAAGAATGGCCAGATTGTGAGAAAGGGCTAAAGCCATCAGCACACAAACCAAGCCTCACATTACGAGGCTCAGAAGCAAAATCTGGGTATTTACGATTAAAATGTTTCCATGCTTTCCCATCTGAAGGGTGACACAGAACACCATCCTCACGCCTATTATTCCATTGCCACCTCAAATGCTCAGCTGTGTTTCTTGAGGCATAAAGGCGTTGTAACCTTGGTATCAAAGGGTAGGAGAACATTTTTGCATATGATTTTAACTTCTTCTTATTGTCGCCTGACTTAATCGACTTCCATCTTGGCAAATCACAAAACTTGCAATTTTCAAGGGCCGAATCTTCCTTAAAGTAAAGCATATATCCACCGCAGCAACAATCAATCCTGTGCACATCTAAACCCAAACTTCGGACCTTCTTTTTCAACTCTGAGTTACTTTGGGGCACACGATTGTCTGGCGGGCAATTCTCATGCAGTAATTACATCACCTCATTCATACAATTCTGCGGCATATTGTAATCAAATTTGATACTCATCAACCTCACAGCATTGGACAACTCGGTTTGGTTTGAACATCCATCCCACAAAGGTCTCTGAACAGTTTGAAGCATATCATAATATGCCTGAGCTTCTAAATTTGGTTGCTCACTAACTTCAAACTCATTAGTAACAATGACATCGTTCGCCATTGCTCCAACACGATCGACAAACGAGTTCGTGTTATCGAAATCCATAAGACTTGTTGGAGCCATGTTATCATACAAGTTTTGTTGGTTACTACTGTCAACATTTGCATATTCAGTTGGTTCTATCTCTCCATCAGATGTCCAATACCAATACCCCTTAACAAAGTTGTTTTGATACAAGTGTAATTTAACATCATCAGGTTCCCTATAAGCTCTGTTTCGACATTTGGCACAAGGACATCTATAACGCCCATTATTAATGAACTCTGTTTGACACCTTGCAAATTTATCAAACATTTCTACTCCTTTTAAGAACTCCTGCCTATAAGATTTTCCCCCTGATACAAATCTTTCATACATCCACCTCCGATGGGGTGGTCCACACATATTATCCACTATTCATCATTGACAAAGTAAGCAGTACATTGGTTACTTTAATCAACAACGTATTTATCACATTTTAATTCGTACATAACTGAATACATGGTGGACTTATCATTAAACTATTTCATCATATGCTACGATTAACATGATACCAACAAATGCACATATTATGACAATTAAGTCAGGATATAAACTTGTTTGAATGTCTGAAGTGGGAGCCCAAAGTTGTGACATGCACACCAACAATAATGACACTCACAGCAACAATAACGGATTTTTTCCCCTTTCGCAATACGTTTTCTCTTACAACCCATTTCCTTAATATTAATAATCCACAAAAATCCTTTTCATTAATACACAAATTAAAATAACACCATTTCCTCAAATCGTACACAACAACATATATGCACAACCTTTTTCACATTTAACGGAATAATATCGCCTCATAGTTGCTTATTAATTGTTCCCTATCAATTCTCAACAATAAATTTCACAACTAATTATGTTCAATGTCTGTACAAACACATTCTTCAATTCACTATAATTTACAACACCAACAAATTACTAATAATAGCACTTACCTAACAATTACATATTAATTTACACAAAATTTCAACATACACAAACCATTATTAACAAATTAACACATATCACATAATCAATCCACTTTAATTTAACAATCAATTTTTATATTTTTTTAGGATAATTTTCAAAAATCACTCAACATAAATCTACCAATCACTAATTACCACAAAATTATCAAAATTATCTCTTCAATTTTACAAATCTACAAAATATTTAGGTTTAAATACTTACTTCAAAATTATCAAAATTTATGGGCCACAAATGGCGGTGAAGAGGCGGCGGCAACGGCGGCGAAGAGGCGATTGCAACGACGATGGGAGGGACCGGAGCTGGGCGGCTAACTTGGCAGTGGATGCTAAGGAGCCATGCCCAGGGGGTGAAGAGGCGGCGGCAGGGGCTGGTCACCGGCAGAAGCACGAGGACAGGCAATACTCGACCGGCGGCGACCGGGGGGAGGGGCGTGCGCGGGGGGCGATTTCGAGGCTCGAATTAAGGGGAAAGAGAGGATGAGGACTGGTGCCGAGGCGGGCTTCTTTTAAAGAGGTTCCGACGGACGTGCCGGCGGAACATCCGTCGGACATAAATATCCGACAGTTATTCCGGCGGCCCTATTTAAAAAAAATAAAAAATTTTAAAGAAAATGGAAAAAGGCAAGCATTTTTCGAAAAAGCGCTCTCGACGGGCTAGGTCGCCGGAAAATCTATCGGGCGCTCCTTTTGAATTGTCCAACGGCATTGACGTCAGAACCTCTGCCGACATCTTCGACGGGTCGGCGGTCCGTCGGAATATTTCGCCGGAAAAGCATGATTTTTAGTAGTGTACACAATCAGTATGATATTCATATAATGAATTATTTTACGCAATGTTTTGTCACAAAAATAAGTGGCCCCATCAATTATCAATCATCAGGGTTTATACCCTTCAATTTACCCGCGCGACTGCAACTCAGGCTTTCGATCGGCCCGGGAGGTGTGTACCTATCTCAAGATCATTGCAGACGTCAACAGAGGTCCACTTCCAGATAATAACCGGCAAATTAGTTTTACTTATGCATTCTCTCTCTCCTGTTTGAAAACAAAATGTTTTGAAATACGGGCGCCCAACTATTTAAACTCCAAGTCTATTTTACTGCATAGGGATGTACGTGCTGAGTTTCGATTCTTATTTCCAATGATTTTTGTGTTTTTGTTTTAAGTAAGGGATTAGTGAATAGTTTTCCTTCTGGCAAGCCAGCAGGTGGCACGAGAGGAGCGAGAGTTGTAATCTTGCTGAACATTAGCTAACCGAGCACTCACAGTGTTACAGGTAATTTTCGATAGCCTTGTTCCATCATGGAACGGCGGTAATACCTCTAATTAAAAGACTCCGATGCAAATCATGAGTAAATAACTGATTAAGCTAGAGTAATCAGGCATCATATCTTGCGGCGTTACAACGGTAACCACAATGAGCAAGAAAAAGAATGTAATATGTGAAAGTGTCTGGAAAATAATTTATGCTCGTACTGAGGAAAGTGAAAAACTAGTATTTTTTTAAAATCTTTTGTGTTTTTTTTCCAAATAATGGCTCAGTCCCGAATGCTCAAATAAACTCTAATATTGAAAAGCAACAACTCCCTGACAACGGCGTCAAAAACTTGTTAAGGAAAGGTTCTAATATTTATAAGCCCCAAGTGCAAGGTGCATCATTGAGTACTCAGGGTGTTGTCCGCAGGGAGTTGTGTTTCCAGGTACCAGAACTAAGTAAAGCGTCTCAAGCTAGGCAAAATAAATAGGGATATAAAATAGAACTAAACTACTAAAACAAGAACAAAGACTCCAATGATGATTAAATCTGAGATAAACCAGCAAATCAAGCCAAGCTCTAACATTCCCAAGTTATGTTTGGATTCAGAGTTGATCGATTGCACCATTAAAGCTCACCTAAACCTTATCTCAAGGTTCGAAGGCTAGTTTAATTGTTCTAACTACCTATTTTCACGGGGTTAATCCAATTAAATTACGAAAATAACAACCCTGGATCTAACTAGGACCTGAACTATTTTCATGTCCAAATGGTAGTCATTCTCTTTACCCACACTAGACAATTGACTTCACTTTTCAGCATAAGTCCATTGTCCCAAAACACGAATGAAGCCTCTTTCAAGCATTTCATCCAACACTTAGTGTCGCGACGAAAATCTCTAAATTCTAACATAAACAAGTTAGGTCAAGGCCTAAACAAGAATCAATTGACCATCTCAAGAACAAATCACAACCAAAGATCAAAGCTTTAATTCAAAAACAAACATTGAAGCCAAAGCAAAACAATATCTATTGAACTAACAAATAAATTAAAAAGTATGGAATTGAAGAGAAACGGAGAAGAACTTAGTCTTCAATTGCGAATCCAAAATCTTCTACAATGTATACAAGGACTAAACTAATCTAATCTCCCCTTAAAGAGGTTTATGGAGGCTAGGATAAACCCTAATTGGCCCTCACCCAGCAAAAGGCATCCCCCCAAAAAGAAAGGAAGAAAGGCCCTTTATAAAGGCTGAAAACTGCCTAAGTCACGACGACAGGTAGGACACATGGTCGTGCTTCGAAGATGCATGGTGGTGCACCCACGCGCTGGTAGGACGCACGGTTATGCACCAGCCCGTGCACAGCTTCTGGTCCTGCAGCACGGTTGTGCACTCCTACATTCTGCTTCCCTTGGCTCCCGGGCCTTGTCGAACCTTTATCCTTCCTTCAAATTCGTTCTTAAAGCCTTCGTTTCCATCAAAATCAGACAATTTCTCTTGAAAGTTAGACGAACCACTTTATAAGCACAATATGAATCAAAGGAAGTCAATTTGGCCCTTTCTCATCTCGATTCGATATAAAAACCATGAGAAAAAGTGACCAATTAGGGGCTAAAATAAGGTCAAATAAAGGTCTATCATTATTATAAAAAAATGATTGCAAGGAGCAAGCTGAATAGAAATAATTAGCGAAACCAAGAGGAACATACCTCACCTTAGTGATAGAAACTTCACACTAGGGATAATGTCATGAGGTAATTCAATAACGAAAAAGATATGCAAGGGAATATTACTGAGGCGACCAAATGATTTCTGTAAAGCCAAAGGGGGTTCAACGTGATTCATAAGGGATTATAGCTAGGTTAAACTGTGTTATTGCATAATAGGAGTGTGGCTAGCTCTGGCTTGTAATAAATGAGTTCAAGGGTTCCCAACAGAGGATACGCAATTATGTAGTGGAATCTTATAAGGAAAGTCCATTGTTAGTTTGCCAAAGATCACTATAGACACTTTTAGATCAATACCGGGGCCCATGAAACTAAAGTTGCATGGGTTAGATGCACTCAAAAGAGAGACACTGGTTTTTAACTTTGTGTAGACATTTCCAATATGTTACTGCCCCATAATCCTCTGTTGTTGCATCTGAGGTTATATCTTGGCAATATCCGCATTAATTCGACATCTTAATCTTGTAAAATCAGTAATGATAACCCCATAAAGTCCATGCGATATATACTCTGGTCATCACTCTTGATTCCTTAGTAGCCTTAGTTGTGATGCCTCAACATCAAGTGGCCTATGTTCGACATATAGAAGCGTTATACTATATCATACGTCTCCCTAGATTAGTTATTACCCAAATTTTGTCCATGATCCTTGTCCACTCATTAGTTGGGACATAAATTAGGACAACCAGAATTTATGGTATGCAAAAGTAAGGAATCTGGTACGTGTACATAACACATGCTTAAGCTTTTTTTCCTATCATTAAATCTGTGTGGATGATAGTTTCCACAAAATGAGTATGCTTAAAGTTGTTAAGCGCTACTCTTGTTTCTTTGATGAAGCCAACGTTTAAGTGTCTTCTCTTTTCACTTCTATTTTGCCTCCTTTTTGTCTGATCCCTCTTAACCCAAAGAGTCTGCTTACCGAATCAACTGTTGTACTACGTACTAAAATTCTCTCTATTTATTAAATTTTGCATATCTGCGTATAACTCGACCCAATAACACCCATCGCCAAATCCACCAAAATTGGATAAGAAGTCATTTGCGCCATCCCTTTAGAAGTTCTTATGCATATCGTGGCACTGAGGTCCGCCCTAAGTAATTTTCATTTGTCTTTAGGGTTTGTTTTAGCCGCATAATAAGTGTGAACTTTATAGACTGAACCATGCAAACCCGAGCCTCTGATGGAGTTTCTCTCTACACCTTTCAAAGTTTTACCTATTCTCGCTTAAATTAAGGCCTATTTGTTCATATAGCTTCTGTCAATGGCCCTAAGATCGCAAACAACTATATCTAAATGTCTTCCACGTTTTCATTGCCTCCATAATTGTAAACATGCCTCAAGGCACAATGATTTGTGTACACCTCACATACGGTAGCCTGCATGAGTTCCCAATATTTGGAAACCTATTTAAAGAGAGCACTTCCTTTGCATAACAACATTATCTTGCCGCATGCAACCCTTATATTACCAAGCAATATAGCATAATCTATTGGACTGCCAACACGTGATTCATTGCAGTAAATTATTACATAAATCAGTCATGATAAAGTGGTAGGCACTTGGACATGTACACTATTGCAATGCATATTGTTCCAACACATAGATGTTGCAACACAATGCATTTCCCCTATCTAGAAGTTAAACATAAGTTGGTACTCCATCAATCACATAAGGATTGTGAATGACATCCTAGTATCGTGTTTTAAACATCACTTTACCCAAACATTAAATACATCTTTGTGCCTTAATAAAACTTCTAAGTTAAAATCATCCCCAAACAACAAACCTATACTCCACATAAATATCGCTATAAAACTTCCTCGAGGTACTTTCATCTTCTAGAGGTCAGCAAATTTTCACTGCTCTATTTTGTTAACGATGAAGTCCCAAGGTGTTTGCTAGCTATGTCATTCGCCTTAAAACCAAAGGAGGATAGTTAAGTAAATGTTTACTAAAGTCTCCTCATTATGTACTCATACACATGAACTTATAATCAACATCTCATTTAACTACTCCACACAACTCATGAGTACACTATAGCTCACGATGACTCTTAAATCGTGGCTCTAATATCACAACGGTAATGCCTTCGATCCCTAATTACCTGATTAACTTAACCTAATTATTTAACAATATGGTTGCAGCGGAGATTGTAATGACTAGAGGTATTACTGTCGTCCTAAGATGGATAAGGCTATGTAACAATTATACAACTCAATAGAAGGACATTCACATTGAGAGTCCTGTTAAGTTGAAACCATGAAGGACAACTTCGAGTTATAGCCTAACTCCAATCATAATTCGAATGTAACTAGATTAAATATCTCCTAACACTAAATAATAAGCATGCTTATTCAAGATATAACCCAACCTGCCCTGCAGACTCCGTCAAGTCTTCATGCTACGTCGAAGTCCAGTGTGAGCATCTCAAGGCGTCAAACAACAGATGTCTTAAAGCCTTTCTTCCACTACTTACTTCATTCGGCTTGTTACGAATGTTCTTGTCCACTTATTCTTCACCTAGAATAGAAACCACAAAAATATTTTGAAGGATAGGCCGAAGCCTGGTACATTCTCCCCAATACTATAAAACAACCTTTAGAACAATTTTGTTGGGAACTCGTATGTTAATTCAACCTTAGTTCGAAACAGGAGAGGGAGAGAAAGAATAAGGGCAAAGCTGATTTGCCTGTTATTATCTATAAGTAGAACCCAAATTGATAAGTTCATGAGTACAATGCGATCTTTGAATAGGTGTACACCTGTCACGTCGATCGAGAAGTGTGGCTTAAGGTCATGCGGGTGAACTGAAATGCATAAGTCCTGATAATCAATAATTGATTGGTCCATTTGATTATCTGACAAAACAATACTTGAAAATAATTCATTTAACAGCTACATATCTTGAGATTTTGATATATATTAAAATGTGTGAATTTTCAAAAGGTTATGGTAATACACGTACCTGAAATTTCTGAAACCTCTCCCTTTTCATAAAGTAGTTGTTCACGACCTAACGATGGAGGAAATGACATGGTTTCCACTCCAAATATATACATATTTTGATGGGTAGTGAAATTTTGAATAATTTTTTTAAAAAATAATTGTAATCTTAGTGACTAATCCACAGTGTTTCTTGTGACTTCTCTCAATTATCAATGCGCTCACACTTGTTTGTTTAAGTACCCAAATAAATTTCGGTGTCCTATTTATATATATATGTTTTCTATATGTTATTCTTCTTATTATTATCATTAATGATATCGATGTTACTATGTAATGATAGGTCGTAATTAATATCATTATCCTTATGGTTATTAATACTAATGGCTTTTCAGTAAAGTTATTATAATCATTGTTATTGTTGATATTAGATGTCATATTTATTACCATTATAAATTTCGTATCTATTATTATTATTATCATTATGATTATTATGGAAAGAAAGACTTCCACTAGTTCTTGTGGTTCCACATTGATTTTTCGATGTCAACCAGGCCTTAAATGGATTTTGATTTTGATTTATTTGCTTGGATCACATGAACCTATATCATTTTTTATCATTCAAATGTTAATAAATCTTGATCCCTCTCTTTGAGTTACAAAAATACATAATTAATCATTCGCACAAATCCAAGACCAGTAATCTCACTATTTTTTTTAACAAGTCACGAGAGTTAAGCTCCACAATTACTTTTAACTGATAATAGCGACCAAATTCACACACTGAAGTTCAGTGATTCCCCTAAATTAATCCTCTAATATCCATATTGCACTTAATTTGCTTTTATAATTCCCCAAATAACATGTCCATTCAATAACCACATAGGAACACATTTTAATTCTACAAATTACTTCCAAGGTTACCTTAAGCGATTTATTTCAAGAGAAATTATCTCACAGTTACATTTCTCTTTATTCCCATCACCAACCTCAAGCTCAAAGTTCCATTTTCAAGGCAACATAATCCAAAACACTACATGCATAATTTTTCATTCAATTATTACTAGAATTCATCTAAATTTCCTTAGGTTAATAAATTAAGCATGAACCATATTCAACCACCAAACCCCAAACCACCATGTCCACCCGTGGACTCCCAAACATCTCCAAGTTTAATCTCATCATCAAAACTTTGGATACTCACAAATTAACATCAATCCAATATAAACAAGACGTTTAGTAGCAAAATCACAATAAAATAGTGGAAGTGAGCAATAAGGGTTTAGGGTTTTGCCTTCCCAATCAACCACTGAGACAAATAAAGGAGGAGTTTGAGGGAGGAGATGGGTCACAACGTCGGCAGCAGATGGCCGGTGCTAGCCAGTGGCTGGGCAGAGGTGGATTCGAAAAAAGGGGAGGGGCTAGTTTGTGGGTGGCTGGTCTTTGTATGTGTAATTCGTGGTTGGGATAAAAAAATCAGAGGGGGGTCTGCTTGCGTGAGGAAAATAAAGGGTGGGCTTATATCATCGTCTCAACCTGCAATTGCATACAGGTAGAATATTGAATTGAAATGCAACGCTCAACTTAATTAATTCAAATAAGGATTAACAAATGTAGTTATCATGGTTTAGGTTCGGGCTATTACAGGTAGGATCTCCAAACCCAGAAAATAATGTGTTGGTCATAGATCCTTGATCTTGAGGACCTGATCAAAGTATTCTTTTAATGCATGAATTTCTGACTCTTTATCAAGTATTAAGACGATGTCATCTACATGTACTCCAAGAAAAACAGTGGAAGTGCCGGTTTCCTATGAAACATTGAGTAATTATTAGAGGAATGTTTATATCCTCTAGCATAAAGGACTTCTACGAGCTTGACAGATCATTGCCTTGAGGCTTGTATAAGGTCGTAAAGAGATTTATTCAGTTTACAAACTGCATTGGGCAACATAATTAATCCCTTGAGGCAACTTTATGAAAATTTCTTCATGGAAGTTCCCATGAAGAAATGAATTATTAACGTCAAATGTGTAAAATCAAACATTTCTTCACAGCCATTGTCATAAGAGTTCTATGGTGGTCAATTTCACTACTGGTGAGAAAGTTTCTGTGTAATTTATGCCATCTTTTTTAGTAAAACCTCTTGCCACCAATCTTGCTTTCAATCTCTCCAAGTTTCCATCAGTTTTGCTTTTCACTTTTTAAACCCACTTTCAATCAATAGGTCTTTTCCCGTTTGGGCAGGAAACCACCTCCCAAGTGTTGTTGTCGTACAAGACCTGAATTTCCTTGTCCATGTCGTTTTGTCCTAGTTATCGTACACGAATGCTCTCTCAAGCAATTAATCAAATAGGTGGTGGCCTTAGCAAAATTCAAGTGATGTTAGTATGAAGTAAACAAGTTCGGGCCTAATTCATGGTTATCTAGGCATAATCGGACTCAACCCCCACCCAAGTTGGGGAATTTAGCGAATAAACATAGAAATCATTGTAATCACAAACAAAGATTTCAAAATCCTAAACATGATAAATGATGATAAGAACAAACGAGAAATAATAAGGAAGAGATTAGAGAAATGAACGTGGAAATCGATTAATTGCAAAAGTAACAATATTCGAAAACAAGACAATACTCTTTAATTTTCACTCTTAACTACTCAAAATCTTGTTAGATGAGAACTCTACTCAAACGCTAGAACTAAGCTATCTTTACCATCCCAAAACATATGCTTAAATAAATATTAGGTTAGCCAAAAATAGGGAAGCATAGCCGTGTATTGACACATGGTTGGCGGTGCAAAATTCTCAGGTTGAATACGCACAGTCATGTAGAAACGCATGGCCTGCTATGCAACCCTCTAATTTGCTAACTGCACCATATGCACAATTATACATAATGTGCATGGGCAATTGTATACCTCTTTAACTTTTTAGTAGTTCTGCACAACCATGCATATATGCATAGCCTCATTTCTTGACTCCTCGACCTCTCTATCGACTCCTCGAAGCTCTTCCCTATCCAAAACATCACTCATTGAACCTCAAATTGGGACCTCAATACCTACAAAAGGGAAATTAATCCAAATAAGATGATTACGAGTAACAGGAGCAAATACAAACCAGTTCCTTGCTAAATTGAGAATATATACGAAAAAGAGTGGCGAAATCGATGGCCCACAATAGCAAAATTAGAGTTTCATCAACACAATTTGTTTGACATGTAATTCCTATCTTGGCAAAGAATTCCAAGCCTTCATAGCTCCCTCCAACCTGTGTCATAGCCATGACAACAAAAGACTTTATTTCTTGGCAAAGAATTCCAAGCCTTCATAGCTCCCTCCAACCTGTGTCATAGCCATGACAACAAGCTTCATCCTTTGTAACCATTAGATAAGTCCAAGTGGCTCTAGAGTAGTCGTCCACCATGTTGAGGAAGTATCTGTGCTTCACATGAGTTTTTGAGCAGTAAGGTCCCCACACATTAACATGTAGAAACTCAAAATACAAGTGGAAGAATTATGGCTTGTAGGAAATGGTAGCCTGTGTTCTTTTACCTTCGGACAAACTTCACATTCAAGTTGTTTATTATTATTATGAAATTTTGCATACTCATATACAATACTCATCTTGCTACGAACCATGTGTCCTAGCCTCTTATGCCAAACATGAAATTGAACTGAAGCTGCAAAAACATTACAATCATCCATAACCATGCTTTCACTACTTTCAGATGGCCTGTAAGTAGTATTGGCCTACTTTATCTCTTCCTTAAGGTGCACATTCTGGACTCCTCCTTTGTCCAAGATGTATAGTCCTATGCAATCTCTACCAATGGCTAGTGGCCTCCTTAGAGAAGGGGCCTATATTAAGCATGAGTTCTCAGTACACTTAACTGAGTATCCAATTTGTTCACATAACCTCTTAGTGGATAGAAAGATAAATATGAAATTGAGAACGAGTATTACTGGAGCGTATGGGAATGGGCCGGATGTAA
>NCQV01083317.1:1799-18577 GCA_002740545.1 Lophocereus schottii
CGAGAGAAAAAGTATACTTTTATTCTAAGAGGAATATTTTCTTTTCTTTTTTTGGGGGGATGCAGGAATGTGGTAGAGCGAGTATGAAATAAAATTCATTTTAGTTACAGATGAAGTTAATGAGATCGAGGGACACTGTATATAGAAAAAAGTACCATAGTTTCCTACTGATGGATGCAATAATGCTCTTTTAGTGGGTGTGATTAACTTGTAAGGAACCCAAGTCCTAGATGTACTCCTGGACTTGGTCTCCAACGCTTAAGCTAGTAAATGTACGAGAATAATTTAAACTTCCATGTAATGTAGGAGGGAGGCGGGTGTAAGTGAAAATAGTAGAAAGGATAGAAAAAGAAATAGAGTGAGAGGGAAAGAGCTTGAGTTGTCGTCCTTGTGTTCCAATCCTTAGAGGGATATCATTTTTTTAATTACAATAGCCGATTAAACCGTCTTGAGGGTGTCTCATACACATTTTACTGGGGATGTCTATTTAACTTTAGTATTAGGGGCAAGGTTATTCGATCCTAGGAGAGATGAGAATGCTGTTGAGGGCTCATTGCAAGGTTATGTTAGCCAGCATGGGTCAATTGGTCACTTAGGTTCAAAGCTCATGTAGTGGGTTAGACCATGGTCATGCGTAAAAATTTTGCCCCTCGTAAATGCTTTCGGCTTGGCCAAGGCATTCACAGTCATAATTGACCTCTATGTTTGCACAAAGCCCAATCCAAATGCTAGCACTCACATCCTGTTGACAGGAGCATAAATTACCATCTAAATGCTAGCTTTATCCTTGAACTGAAAAGACATTCATCCTTATTTTTGTCAATATAAGATGAATCAATGCATACAATATTACAGTTCTCTTTTGGATATTAATAGTTTAAATGAGTTAGATGCGGGTTCGTGTACAATATAGGCTAAGTTCAAAGAATACCCTAAGGTTCAATGAATGCTTATAAGGTTTCTTACATATCACCACTAGTAGAGTCCTAATTTCAGTGGTGGATATCGAACACACATCTCTCCTGAGGAATGTGTTTGCACCTTGCTAACCAATCCTATTATCACCTTATTAATATAGTTAATAAAGTGGAGTTTAATGTAGGCTTATAAATTGTTCTTTTACAGTGTCGAACCAAGTTCAAGAGCATAATGAGGATAGAGCTTGAGAAGAGAAAACAACAGAACAAAAATGCAAAACAAGCAAAAGATTTAATGGATCCGTTGATGCAAATGAAGGATGAAGAAGGCAAAAACTTGATAGCTGAAGAGGTGCTTGACAATATTGTTAGCAATATTCATGTTAGCAATATTTCCACTGCCTATTTGTCAACTTGGGCGCCCTCTATTTTGTCTTAAAAGACCCTAATGTCCTTCATAAGCTTTGGGTGTGTGACCCCTCCCTCGAAATTTATTTTCCTTTGATGCACATCCAAATGCATCTACATAGTATGCAAGAGCTACTAGTATAATACACAATGTAGATGTTTTCATACATATTTATTTTGACGTTAGGAGGAAAACATGGAATTAGCCAAGGAGAAAAAAGATCTATTCATTACGTGCGAGGATGTCTTGAAGCTCAAATACACAAACAAGGTATCCATTATCATACATGTAAATGTCTTATTATTTCTTGTCTTTATTACTAGCATATTGTAAGATATTTATGTCAAACTTGTCTTTATAATACTATTTTCAGTCAAATCACAAACTTGGAGTATGACTCATGATTTTGGGGGAGGTAATTTTTCTTCAAAAACCTATTATCTTATATGGAGGAGATAACAACAATTTTTTAGGTTGTGGAAGAAACAGCAAGATTGGCAAATCTTTCAGGATTTGTCTTTAGAAAACAACAGAGGACATAGACTACAAAGGTATACAATTGTTATTTTTGTTCTAAATCTTCAGATTATAAGTGACCATGATACGTATGCTTTAGGTGAAGTTTAATGTTTAACTCATAACATAAAATCTGGTTACCTGCTACCAAAGGATTGGATCATCATAGTGTGGTCAAGGCACCCCCATATAGATCCAACAAATTTTGAGAATCCTATGGCTTTCAATCCTGATAGATGGGACGTAAGTTCTTATTAGATCTCATTCATCTACAAAGAAACTTTGTTACCAATTCAAGAGCAATTTTATAATTTTCTTCTGTGACTATTTGTTTGTTTGTTTTTTCTTTTATAGATACGACCAAGGGTGGGAACATACTATGCATTTGGGGGAGGTTGGAAATCATGTCCAGGAAACATGCTTGTTCGATTGCATCTTGTCATTCTTCTCCATCATTTATCAATTGGATACAAGGAACGAAACTATTTGATTATAGCCCACTTATTTCACTAGATTAAATAATGCTTTTTAATATTTCTAGAGTATTCTCAAACCATATTTTAGCAGACGTACTCTCACATAATTAAACTAGTTTCTTTCGTCTCTAATGTTTCTATCTAGGTGAGAAGTGCTTAATCCAGATGTGAAGGTCCATTATCTTTCCCATCCTCTTCCGGCTGATGGCCTCCAACTCCTTGTTAGTGAAATCTAAGGTCATTTCAAGTTACAAAATAATGTGGCAACTTCATGTATCCAATAGTTATCTTCGTTCATGTACTTTGTGTCTTTGGTTCACACTTCTAGGTGGCATTATTGTTGTAATTTTAAGCTTCACTGTTGTTTTTACTTTCTAATCTCTTTCATTGCAATAAATAAATGCGGTTCCACACTTTCTGTCTACAGCAAGGGTGGGATTGTAGTAATTTCCTCTATTAGGGATTGTCATCGTGATTCTTGTTATATTACTACTATATTAGTCAAAGTGTTGTTACTACTGGAATATAAGCGTTATTAAATTTCCTTTCTAGGAAAATGGCATTTTTGTTGACTATAGATTTAAAAGTATACACCATTAGGTTCAAAATTAACAAATACTTTATATTGTCAAGAAAAATAAATCTTCCATGCATAAAAGCATTCTCTGTAATCAAATTAGTAAATATTTATATGTAGATCCAAGTTATATTCAAATATGGAGAAATTATGGGCTGATATGATTGGTACACCATCACTAGCCACTACCTCATAGACATTACTGAAAATTAACTCAAATAAATCTAGAGATATAAAGGCGGAGATGGAAAAACTTCCTTAGATTTCAAACTATATATCCCTTAATACAATTGGAAGACAGAAGGCAGAAGATCGAGGATGAAAACTTAATGAATTTGGAAGAGAACAGATAATTGAAACATGAAGCGTCAAAGCTTTACTAATGACGTGTATGGTTGGACATTATCAATCTTATAATATAAACAAAACTCATATTGTTATTATATTACATTCAACCAAACTTTACATTAAGATTCATGGAGATTCGGATATTCTAAATGCATACTAGTTCTTTGCAACTTTGATATTGTATTCCTATCATATGAAGACTTAGACTTGTGTGTAAATTATATTTTTATCACTAGGTATATTCAACCAAACTAGCACATTTCTTGTTTATGTGTGTAATATTACTAGATACTCCTATAATATTTAGTAACTCACATATTATCCAATTCCATCAACTAAGCCCTTGCTATTGTTAATACTTGTGTTCTTCGTATCACATATTTAGTAACAAATTAATTTATCAAAAGTGTTCACAAACTAATCTCTATTAAAATTGTATTTTCTTTCCACCAAACAACGAAAAATATGGGTGGAAAATTCATTTTCCTTGGAAAACCATTTTATTTGAAAAACAATTTTCTGAAAAAAACAATTCATTCCAACCAAACACACCCTTAGTAATGATTAAATTAAAAAAGGGCTAGGGGATCATTAATGCATTGTGTTAGCTTTAGCAATAGCTATCAATGAAATTTCTCATTTGTCCCAAGAGAGAGAGAGAGAGAGAGAGAGAGAGAGAGAGAGGGAGGGACTTTAAGGGATGTTAGGATGTCACTAACGTGATTTGCCCGGGCATCAAAGCATTATGCAATGTTACAACAATTATGTCATTGAGGGTTACAATTAATATTAGTGGTTTCTGGAAGGAAAATACACTGGCTAATCAGACAGAATTTTAAACTAAGGTTTTTGAAAATAATTCCCTAATACTTTACTAATTGAGCTAACTAACTCATAACTAGTCTAATTGGCAATGTTGTTGAAAAGTGTCATCAGATATTTAGGTTCAAATCCTATATATGACTGTATATGCGCCTCATATGCACTTGCATAAATTTTACTTGGGCAAATTGTAGCGAAAAGCAAACGACACCACATACTTAGCTTGCACCATGAATTTCCTAATGAAAAACCGCAAAAATTCAGCTAAATATGAACCATTCTCACATATTGCGAACCTAAGCTAGAATTTAAAGAGATCTAGATAGAGAATGGAGAGCAATTTGCTTTCAATTTTTATTCACACATGAATGATTTTATAAGCCACTCAAGCTCAATGGTGTATTATAGGCCCCTTGGTTGTCTAAATTTTAAGACAAATTAAAACAAACAATTAAAAGCTTATACACGCTCATAATTAGCTTAAACAAGTAGTCAAATGACGTGGTGGCACATTATAGTCTAATTCAAATTAAGTACAAGCTGTTTGGAACTATTGAAATAAGTGAATACACCAAATACAAAATAAGTAAAGTCTTGCAATGACTCATCAAGTAGGAGAATCTGAAATAAGGCTCAAAGATAAGTAGGAGTCACTTTGAGCTAAAATTGGAATATCTTACCTTAATAAAGAAAATTAGGCTGAAGTATATACCAAATGTCATCTTAAAATAAGCATATTGTGAGCTTGTGAGAAGCTAACTGTGTCCAATGAACATTATTGCACGAATTTATAGGCCTTTTGCAACTTAATCAACCTTAAAACACTTAGAAAAATATATATGTTAATATGAAATTTTGTAACTTTGCCCAACTAAAAGCATTCTTACTATTTTGATTAAATGGTTGAAATTGCTCTAAAACACAAATGACCACAGACTTTAATAGTTAGAACAAAAGCAAGCCCCTATCCCATTACTTCAGGTGGTATTTCAAGGCATAAAGAAATATCCATGTATCTTCTGCGCCTCCATTTCAATGTCCTTTGAGTCTCAATGCATTGATTTGTTTCTAGACACTGTACAATGCGAGTTATAAGATGTATGTTCAAATTGTTAATTAATATAACAAATTATTGTATCTAATTTTTAATTAATATAACAAATTATTATATCTCTCCCCCTCTCTCTTCCACCTTCCATGATATATATGCATGTATATGTAAGTTTTCTTGGTTGCATCCCATATGTAGACATGTGGTATTGATTGTCTTAGATGAGGATAAAGATTTAGCACTGACGGGGATGAAAGGTGAAGAAAAATGAATGAGGACATTACTAGTATTGGCTCGAAGGACATAAGCATTTTGTCATAGAGAAAACAATAGAACCGATATGTAAAACATTAAGCATATATCAAAGCAAATATATATAAATCATAATGAAGACAATTGTGGATGGAGAGAAGGAGATTTTCAAGCTAAAAAGGGCTAGGAAAAGAAGAACAAGAAATCTGGAAGTGTAAGGTGCGTTGAAGATGAAGATAGTAAGTTCCTTGTCAAAGATACCAAAATAAAAGTGATAGGATCGCAAGCGCACGTTATTGTTGTAGCAAACCAAGGTTGTCTCCCACAAGGACTAGGTTGATTAATTGGGCTTTATCCTCTTAAAGTAGGCTAAGTGGATCAAAGTTCAAGATTGAAACTAAACTAATCTACTATCTAATCCAATGGATAAATATTCAAGCAATTAACTCAACTGGGCAATTACCCGATTCAAGAATAGATCAAACACTTCCTTTTTAATTAGGTAATTTCAAGATCAATAACCAAGGTATTCATGACCCTCTTTCAAGGCAGAGCAAAATACCCAAATCAAATCAATCATCAATTCTCGTGGATTCTTGATTAGCTTAGGTTCATTAGGCGCATGATTATCATTTTGGGTCTCTTAATTGATAATTCTCTCTCAAGAAATCACACAATCAATTCAATCTACTGATTCTGACATCAGATTTCACCATTCAGTACTTCACCCAATATTGAATGCAAGCAAGAAGGTGATCAAACTTCTTGCAAGCAATTCAAAATCCGAATTTAATGAAATGAATCCAGCAATTCAAAAGCCCACCAAGCAATCAATTCAAAAGCATAGGCAAATGCAAGTTCAACATCTATCCCAAGATTTAAAACTACAACTTAACACAAATAACATAATCTAATCAATCAATCTACAAAGCAATAAATGCAATAGAGAAAGTGCTCAGCCTGAATGCATGCTCGAAACCGTCAATTGCAAGCCCTATCCCGCCTCCTCACAAATCTCCCTCTTGCACTCGCTCTCTCTCCTTCTACTTTGATCTAGGTAGGATGGAATGGAATGTGGAGATGGAATATATGATGAAATGAGGCTGAAAACAAACCTTTTATCACGAAAGTGCTGCAGCTAAAACATAAAAATCGCTTGGAAGTTTAACAGCCATGAGAAAACATGACGACCTAGGGAAAAGGGGCCCACAATGGACCTGGGCATCACCACGGATAGGCCATGGTGGCCATTGGTTGCTTTCCCTTGCTAATTCTGTAAAATCTGGCCAACCCGGGTTAGCTATGTATGCTATACAGGTTAATCATGAATTCATGTTGTATACCCAGGTAAACCATGTCTCTTGTGGGTTGCTTGGTCAATTTTTGTGAGTTCTTCCCTCCTTGCATAATTCTTCATTGATTTTCTAGACATACTTAGGTATCATAGTGAATTTCTACAAAATATCATCAATAGCACCAAACTTGAGCATAACACAGAAAAAGGGGCATAAAGTTACATAATTATGAACAGTAATCCTTTAAATCGGCTCCCAAACACTCGTGAATTTCTATGCAAATGTGCCACTCATCACTCCCCAATGCTTAAATCTTTGCTTGTTCCCAAGAAAACATTAGATACATCAATAAGGAGAGATACATCTAGAACTCAAAACATAACAACCTCCTTAAAGTGGGCAAGTCATAGCATATCACAAGTAAGAATAGCGGTCAATGGCAACCCTGAGTAGTGCGCAAGACATTTCAAAATGAGGAGAAGGATAAGGTTTTCCAAAAAGTACGAGACCTCAAGCTCGATATCAAACTTGATCACCCCCAAAGAATCACAAAGGATGTCATGCAAGCACATGGAATGGAATAGGGCCAAATGGAGTGGTAGAACCTCACTTTGGGAAATGTGAATCACTCTCACTCATGACTTTAGATTATAGCGTAGGTTCACTCAAGACTCATTCTAGAGATGCAATCTACCATAGGCTTGCAAAGACTCTTAAGTTCTCTGCAACTAAGAATGTAATGTACACAAGACAATCAAGAGTACTTTACATAGATTGTAACATGGGCTAAAAAGATTAAAGGAAAAGAGTTGACTAATAAATTGGGGCAATGTAGAGCTATTTAGCCAAGTGACTAGGAAGCAACCAACATACCACGAAGCGACTATGAAGTTTATCAACTCTCCAAACCCCGACAATACAATGCACATATCCATTGAACCATAGAGGAAATGAGTTGGCAAAGAAAGAAATTCAAGCTATTCACATGCCCAATGCCAATCACTTAGTCACTTTCTTTTCCCTTTATTTTTGTTTACTTTTTCTCCTCTTTTTTCCTTGTTTTTTACATGATTTTTCTCTTTTGTTTTTCCTTTTTTTTATATTGGAAAATGAAATAAGAATTTCAATTATTGAAAGCCATAGGACCATTGATTTTCAACTCACAATCTAATATATATACACGACACAAACAGGAGGGATAAATGCTCAATGTCATCAATCCCTTAACAAACTAACGTATCAAAGCTATCTTAAACTCAAATACCCCCAAAATTACCACTACATAAATGAAGTGCTACTCCATAGACTTAACATAAAGGTAAGACTATGTGTTTAGCCAAGGGTTAAGATAAAGTGCTCACAACAAGAAAAAGATTATAGCTCAAATGGGGTAGCAAAGAGAAAAACACATATAACACAAGGGTAGGCTATTTTTCTATGTGGCTAAAATATTCAAGGAAAGCATGGCTCTATCATATCATCAACTACACACATGTTAATGTAGTTTTGAACAAGATTCTAGGCGAGTTCTAGAGATGCAACTTGGAGGAGTTACGCACATGAGAGAAATATGAGACTAAATATAATGAATTAGTCCCTAAAAGGCACAAAGTCTCACGGGATGTCTACCAAAGTCTCAATTAGCTCATATAATGACTATCATGTGTCAACATTAGTGCTAAAGACTCCAAGGGATAACAAAGTTTACAATCAAGACAATGGTCAAAACAAGAAACATTTACAAAACCTTTAAAAATTTTAGCACCAAAAGGGATTACACATCAAAAGTCACTCAAGCTCATGAAAGCTATTTTGTTTAGTTAAAGCATCATTAGAGGCATCTTAAACCAATGTACGCTATCTCCACATACAATCCTATATGTAAACCCAAATACAACTAAATGCAAAACGCTGATGCGAACAAGAAAGAAGCCTGAAACAAAAAGAATGACTATCATGCTCTAACTAGTATGCAAACTAAAAAAAACAAAATGAAAAAGATGAAACCACCCTTGCCCCATGCGTAGATAAAACATCATTATTCAAAGAAAATAAACAACGAGAAGGGAAGAGGGAACAAAATACAATGATCTCATCAGGTTAGGTGTTGGATGCACCTAAGCTAGGGCCTCCTCGTAAATAGGCCAAATGGAGCATTAGCCACTCCATCATATCTTCAAGACACAACCCATCAAATTAGACGTCATCAACGCATGTACAACCTCATGAAACTCCTAGGACCACAATTTAGAAAATACAAGGTAAGAGGCAATAACCAAAATCACACCAAAGAGTATGATTATCCTCTTAACTTATCAATGGTCTTAGAAAAATTATAGAAAGGATTAAAGAATGTAGTCCACGTGATTTTCCTAGGTAGGTCCTCTAGGCATACATAATAAGGGTCAATATACTCTAAAGTAACCTAGGACACATAATCATCAATATTCGCACCAAGCATACTAAACATGTTATCCTCATAGCCAAAATCAACATTAGCATCATAAATCATAAGATTGTCAGTGGGTGTATCAATGTAATACTTGAGGAAATGAGAGGGTAATAAGCAAAGATGTGAAACATGAGAATATACAAGGAAATTAGGGAGAACACTATCATCAAAATCAAGGCTAGGAGACTCCTCATGTACAAACATATCACATAACCCCTCCTAAGGAGTCCCAACTGGATGATGTCCCTCATTCAAAGTATCTTCCGACTCAAAACATCATCAACAACACCAAACCTAGCAACTACCCCAAAAGGCTTACCCGCGCCAAGCCCCATGCACTGAGCTAAAAGAAACGATGAATCAGGTAATATAAGAACAACATCAGTATCATCACTGGGTGATACAAGTTAGACTGAGTATAGCATGCATAATAAGGACATGGGTTAATATTATGAACAGAAGAATTACACATGACACACTAAAAAGAGGCATAATAATATCTAGCATAGGACACACAAGGATCAGAGAATGAACGCCCGGAAACACGACTAGCCTTCTCAAACTCAAATGAATCCTAAGTAATCCACTCAAGCAAATACCATGCCTCATCAATATTTTTAGCAAGAAAACCCCAATATTCCAAAAGAGCATAGGTTTTACTATCCACGCCCTCATCAACAATATCCAAAATTTTCCATTTACCTACACAATAACCACATTGAGCAAGTAAAACATGTAGATGCCTAAAATACCCCTAAAATAATTCATGCGTGAATTAAGGGAAATGAAAATTATCATTGTTTTTTTTTTCTTAAATATTTTAGATTTTTTAATTTTTAATTTTTTTTGGTTTTTTCCCTAAAAAAAGGTGCTTAGTCAAAAGTATCTGGAAAAACCCAATATCTCCTCACCAACGGCGCTAAAAATTTGATAGGATTGTAAGTGCGCGGTGGCGTTGTAGTAAATTAAAGTCGTCTCACAAGGATTAGATTGATCTGCTGGGCTTTGTCCCCTTAAGATAGGCTAAGCGGATCAAAGTTCGAGACTGAAACTAGACTAATCTACTATCTAATCCAATGGAGAAATGTTTAAGGAATTAAGTTAGCTAGGCGATTACCCAGTTTAAGAATAGATCAAGCACTTTCTCTTTAATTAGGTAATTTCAAGACTAATAACTAAGGGATTCACAGCCCTCTTCCAAGGTGGAGCGAAATACCCAAATCAAATCAATCATCAATTCTCATGGATTCTCAATTAGTTTAAGTTCATTAGATACATCATTAACATTTTGGGTCTCTCGATCGGTAATTCTCTCTCAAGATATCGCACAATCAAGTCAAATCTAGTGATCTTGACATTAGATTTCACATTTCAGTACTTCACCTAATATTTAGTACAAGCAAGAAGGTGATCAAACTTCTTACAGGAAGAACCCAACAATTCAAAAGCACACCAAGTAATCAATTCAAAAACATAGGCAAACGCAAGTTCAACATCAATCACAACGTTCAAAACTACAACTTAATATGAATAATATAATCTAATCTATCAATCTAAAAAGCAATAACTCTAATAGAGAAAAGAGAAGAGAAGCGAAAAAATTGCCCAGCCTAAATACATGCTCAAATCTGTCAATTGCAAGCTCGATCCCACTTCCTCGTGAATCTCCTCTCTTACTTGCTCTCCCTTCCTATATTATAATCTAGGTAGAACGGAATAGAATATGGAGATGGAATATATGATGAAATAGGACTGAAAATAGCCCTTTTATCATGGAAATGCTGCAAGCAAAACGTAAAAATGCTTGAAAGTTGAACAACCGTAGGAAAACATGACTACTCAGGGAAAAGGGAGCGACCAAGTACAGTGGTCGCCACCAGGGACAGATCGTGGTGGCCACTGGTTGCTTTCCCCTGTTAATTCATTAAAATATGGTCAACTCGGGTTGACTGTGTATGCTATACTAGGTTAATCATGATCTATACCTGGGTAAATTATGTCTCTTGCAGGTTTTTTAATCAATGTTATTGGGCTCTTGCCTACTTGCATAATTCTTCATTGATTTTCAGGGCATACTTGGGTTATCTTAGCTAATTTCTGCAAAATATCATCAATAAAACCAAACTCAAGCATAAAAGAGAAAAGGGGTATAAAATTACACAATTATGCACAGTAATCCTCTAAATTGGCTCCCAAACACCCATGAATTTTCATATAAATGTAGCATTCATCAAAAATAAAGATGCCAAAGCTACTTCTATAAGCACTTTAATGTAAGTATTGAGAATTACCAACATAGAGAACGAGGGTGTCGTAAGGCGTAATAAAACTTTAGGTTCTGCTGTCATATTACTAAATAGTTAATTAAAGTGGCATTAAGGAAGATGAAGATTGAAAGGCAGATAGCTTATACAGTATTCCTATGGAAATTTGGAAGTGTTTGGATAATAAAGGACTTAATTGGCTAATGGTGCTATTTAATGTTATTTCCAAGACTGCAAAGACACCTCACAAACAGGGATTTAGAATAGTTATCCCATTATGCAAGTACAAGGGTGATATTCCAGACTCTGATAACTATATATGAGGAATAGAAATGCTTTATCACACTACAAGAGTGTTACAAAAGGTTATTAAGAGGAGGCTGAGGGAAGATAAAACAATATTGGGGAACCAGTTTGGCCATGCCAAATAGGTCAACCATGGAATTTAGCCAATTCATATAAGGGCTCACGGAATTCTACATGGATAGAAAAATGATATCCACATGTTGCCTATTCACTTGCAGAAAGCATATGTTAGAGTATCAAATCAAGTGCTATAGAGGTGCTTGGGAGAGAAAGAGGATCCAACTGCATTTACTCGAGTCATTAAAGATATGTATAAGGGGGTAAGGATGAGAGTCAGGACCTTGGGAGGTGTCATAGCTTATGTTATTTGCTAATGATATTGTTCTTATTGATGAGACTAGGGATGGGATTAACAATCTAAAGGTTTTAAGTTAAGTAAAATAAATGACTGAGTACCTAAAATGTCGATTAAATGGAGGTTAAAAAGAATGAAAGACAAAGTGAACATTAGTAATGTGGCTATGCTAAGGGTTGAAAAGTTCAAGTACCTGAGCTCGATCATGCAAGAAAAAGGGGATATTGACAAGGAAAGTAACCAATGAATAAAGGTTGGGCGAAAAAAAAGAAGAAAGAATGCTTTAAGCATGCAATACGATAAGATCTATATAATATTCAATGAGAGAGTTTATTGTACGGTTGGCAGACCAGTATTTTTGTATTAAGCTAAGTGTTGGTGAATCAAGAAGTCCTATGTCCACAAGATAATGGTCACAGAGATGAGGATAATTCATAGGATATGTGGCCATAGGAAATTAAATAGGATTAGGAACGAAATAACTAAGGGCAAAGTAAAAGTTGCACTCATAGAGGATAAGATAAAAATGGCTAGATTTAAATGATTTGGTCATGTAAGGAGAAGGAATATAGATGCATAAGTGAGGAGATGTAGAAGGATTGACCTTCTAAAGAGCAAGAAAGCTCGAGGTAGACCTAGAAACAGCTGGAAAAAAGTGATTAGATAATATTTGAATAATATAGGACTAATGAAGGACGTGGCTCAAGATATGAGTTTATGGAGGCTTAGGATTAAAGTTGAAGATCTTAGACAACTTGCTACTCATCATTCCTATAGATCTTAAGTGCATAGAGATTGTTGATGTGTGGTTTTGGGTATCACTCGTCATGCATTTATTGTAATTTTGTTTGTTAATAGTAATTTGATCTTGACATGCTTTGTTATTATCTAATGTATTTAATTTACCATGGTTATGTAAAGTTTGTCATAGAGCTATAAATTAAACTATTATTTGATTTAAAAATAAGATTTATAGTATAGGAATGTAGAAGTCGATCCCACAGAGAGAGATATAAATTTTAAAGTTTACCTAATATCTAATTCAAATTTTACCAAACTAATTTATATAAATCCAAATTAAGCTAAAAAAATTTGGAAAATTTCTTACTAAAACTTCTAAATATTCTAAGCCAAATTCTAGAAATAAAAACAGCAAATACCTTACCTAAACTTTCTAGAAAAATTAAAACAGAAAATTATTGCACACTATTAGCTGAAAATTAGAATAGAAAATTAACGAGCTAAAAATTAATATCAATAATCACATAAAATAATCTCCATTAATATTATGCAAATTCATAAATTTAGATCTCTAAAATTATATTGAATTAATTTCAGAAAAATAAAACAGAAGATAATTACTGAAAATTAAAATAGAAAATAAAATATGAAATTAGAAAAATAATAAACTGCACTTAATCAAACATAAAAATAAATAATAAATTTACCTCAATTATAAAATATAATTTTACAGGCTTAATAAAACCCTAAAAACCAAAAATGAAAATTAAAAATGTAATTTTCAGATTTATTAAAGTAAAAACCTACATATATTCAATTCACAAAATAATCTGAAAAGTTATTAAATAATTTTAAAAAATTTTGAAATTAAATAGCAGCATATTAGGTTACTAAATAAACCCTAAAATGGAATAAAATAAGAAAAAAAAGGACTATTTTTAGCCTAATTTCTAACAAACCAGTAAATAATTACAAAATAGAATAAAAAATAAATATGAGAATTTAATCACACTAAAAATCAAAGTATAACTGATATAAAATTTCCAAGACACTCCTAAAAGACTACTCTTCGAGGGGGTAAATGAAACTAATATTAAAGCCTATAAATTTAAGAATTAAAATTCACAAACTAAAACAATTTTTAAAAACAACAAATAATTATTAAAAATACCAAATCAAATAAATCACTTGACCAAATTATGATTCAACATGACCTAATTTATGTCTATCAATAATACTATCCATCATTTATTTTTTAATAGTTAGACACTAGAAAAGACCCACTAGTGGTTCTTTCCCAATTTTTTGTTTAACATCTAAGACCAATCCTAGATTTAAACCCTTCTAATCAAATTAACTAATTTATACTAGGATAAATTAACTAATTTAATTAGAGCATTGAACACATCTAATCCTAGCAATTTATAATTACTAACAATTATAATTAACTAGTTCTTATTTGAAAATCTAATTCAACTCATAATATGATTATTCAAGAACAGCATTAAATTAATCTTTATAATGACAATTTTAATGAATCGAATTTCTCACAAGATATCAAAATTAAACAATGAAATAAACATGAATAACAATCAACTTATCTCAAAAAATAAATTTGACATGGTTTTACACAATCAAGTTAAGTGGAATAAAATTTGGACTGACATGTTAAATAAACCACAAACTAATTCTTTAACATATTTGGATTAAATAAAAGGAAAAATTAATAAAATAAACTAATTCTAGAATACTAAGAATTAACTAAACAACAAGTAGATTAGAATGACAATCAATTACACCGTGCAAGTCTCGAACCCATGACTCTAATCAAGCGGCACACAGTAGCAGCGGTCATGGTGGCTTGGAGGTGGCCATGTGTGTCTCGGTGGTATGTAATGAATAATGGTTAGGCATGTATGTTTGCTGGATGATGATGCCATGTGTTGAATGATGATGAGGGTACGGTGATGATGCTGATATGCGGTCACGGTGGTTTGGAGGATTATAATGATGATATTTTGGAGATGATCAAGATCATATATAATAAATGATGGAGATGATGGGGTAGGCCTTGGTGGTGAATGGTGGTTAGCGAGATACAGGGTGATATCGGGTTGGGCGAAAATGATGATGATATGTGGTTAGGCGTGAAACATGGAGTTAGGCATGAAATGTGGTGATGCCATGGTTATGGGTTGACGATGGAGGATGATGGTTGATGGATTTCGGGAGATGATGCTGATTGGTTGTGGCTTGGAGAGTTGTAGAGCAAGTAGGATACTGAGTCTTGGGGGTCCCTCCGAAATTCTTGGCCACTTTGACTTGATATTTTCCCTCTTTTAGCTTAATTTCTCCACTTTTGTTTTCAAGAGTTTGGAGTTAAATATTTATTTCCTAAATAATGTGAAAACGACGAATATCAGAGAAACTAATAACATAAAATAAATTATTAACATAGAAAAATATGCATAAAATGAGACTTAACAAATTCCCCCACACTTAGGCTTTGGACGTCCTCGTGCAATGGTATCCTGGATTATCTAATGATCTACCCTTAAACCCTTCTCATAAATCATACATGAACATAAGATGGAACTAGATTCAACTTGTTTAAGAAAACAATCTTTATGAAAATTAATAATCTAACTCCTTGTAGGTCAAGAAAATAAACATGCAGCTGTCACTTACAGTTTAAATTTATAATCTCTTTTGTCAAGATAAAGAATCCGAACTATTTACCCCATTTACCCTAACATATGCCAATTAAGACGACTTTTAAAGGGACTTTGGCTTAGGGTGAGAGGGTAAGAATATTTGGATAAGTGGAGGTATGGTGGCTTTCCTGGCCAGGGACAACATCATAATTCACTTTAGTTTTGAATTCATCCTTTAAATTTGATTTGACCATGCTCTTTGCTTCGAATATCCGCTCCCTCTTGGAGTGTGGCTACACTTCTTTTCCTTGAGCTATGCTTAGGTAAAATAGTAATATAAATTATGTTTAATTGATTTTCGTATCTTGCTTAACACATTGGTACCTCAAAGTTTTGGATTGAAAGTACTTGCAACTTTAAATTAGAAAACACGACTTGATATCACGAATAGTTCACTTGACAATGATTGCATTGCTTGCAGTAAGGATGCATCCTAACCAGTTAAACCAGGGTTCAGGCACATGAACTTTTGACTCTGTAGAGTTTATTCAATGCGGTTTCGAAAGAATACAGAAATTAGGCTCAAATTGGGCTTCTAGTGGAATAACGTTAGGTAGGCAATATTTGGCTCATGTGGTGCTTTATTCCTAATGCCTTTATCCTTTTAGCATGCGACAAGGGTAAATAAAACCAAATAGTCAAGATTGATCACCCTTCTAAAAGAAATTAGTAAAAGCAATTTTACTATTTTCTCAAAATTCAAAATCCTCCTAGGTGACAATCAACAGCTTGTAGACTTGCCTACTCAAAGAAAGATTCAAAACAAAATTTGAAAAATATAAGAGCAAGAGGTAATCTTGAAAGACTCACACTCATGTATTTTTTATAAGAAGGACTCGAAAATGACTTTTTTAAACCTTTTTTAGAATAAATAAAATAAGTATAAATAAAATGCAAGACAACCTAAATTAAATGTAGATTGCACCCCCACACTTAGTTTATGCATAGTCCCTAATGCATACAAAATAATAAAAGAAAAGAAGGTACTGAAAGCGAATTAAAAACTTTCCTAAAAAATGTTGGGTTGCCTCCCAATGAGCATCTTTATTTACAGTCGTTGGCTGGACGTCATGAAACTCATGGATCCTCTAAAGTGATTTCTTCAATGACATTCATAGGGTCTCTATTTTTGAAATGTTTCAACCTATGTCCGTTTACTTTAAAAATTTTATTAGTGGATAAGCTTTGTGTTGAAATAGAGAGTACACAACCACAAGAGGGGGGATGAATTATGGTGTCCGATTTTCGCAATATGCTGGGAAACAGTCGTGGGATCCTGTTTG
>NCQV01083318.1:0-10934 GCA_002740545.1 Lophocereus schottii
AAGCTTTCACTCCTCAAATGAGTATTAGCTTAGACCCATCGGCAGTTACATCATTTTCCCAAAGAGATACCCCCCGACTTAACCCTTAAAGATCCTTGTAATACCACATTGACCTTTTCCCCGGCGCCATTCTTCCTAACTAACTAGTCTATAGAGTGAACCCCAACGATACTTTGAAAATTCCAAGGCAAGTGGAGGAGTTCATCTCCAAGGGTTTAGTATGTGAGAGGTTGAGCCTATGTGTCGTGCAAGCCCTTCCTGTGCCCAAAAAGGATGGTTCTATAAGAATGTGTGTGGATGGCCGAGCCATCAACAAAATCACAATCAAATATCAACATCCCATACCGAGATTTGATGACATGCCTGATGAACTTCACGGGTCTAGACACTTCCCTAAAATAGACCTAAGGAGTGGGTATTACCAAATTTGGATCTGTGATGGAGATGCGTGGGAGATAGCGCCTAAGACCAAGATTGGGCCTTATGAGTGGCTAGCCATGCCATTCGGCCTCTCTAATGCCCCAAGCACATTCATGCGGCTCATGATTCATGTATTCAAGCCATTTCTTGGAAAGTTTATGGTGGTTTACTCTGACAACATATTGGTCTTTAGTAAGACCGAAGAGGAGAATCTCAAGCATCTAAGGCAAGTCATGAAGGTCCTTGAATAAGAGCAACTTTATGGGAACCTCAAGAAGTGTTCTTTTTTCACCCTTGAGGTGGTGTTGTTGGGTTACATAGTCTCCGCCCAAGGAATCTGAGTTGATCAAAGCAAGATTGATGCAATCATGTCTTGGCCTATTCCCACTTCCATGCATGATGTTAGGAGTTTTCATGGCCTTGCTTCCTTTTATAGGAGGTTCATACACAATTTTAGCTCCATAGTCGCGCCCATCACGAAGTATTGAAACGAACCAAGTTTGCGGACGCCATAAGCTCAAAAATACTTTGAATAACTCAAAGACAAGTTCACTCATGCACTGGTCTTAGTGCTTCCATGCTTTGACAAAGTATTTGAGATAGGGTGTGATGCCTTCGGAGTCGGCATAGGTGCAGTTTTAATTCAGGAAGAAAGACCCCTTGCTTACCTTAGTGAGAAACTAAGTGATGCAAGGCGGAGATATTCAACTTATGATAAGGGCTTCTTTGCCATCATCTAAGCTCTTGAGCATTGGATTCACTATTTGATTGCCAATGAGTGCATCCTACATTGGACCATGAAGCTCTCAAATACGTCCAAGGATAACACATGTTGAACACGAGGCATGCTTAGTGGGTTAAATACTTGAAATCATTCCACTTTGTTATCAAGCACAAATCTGGAAAGCTCCACCAAGGTGCGTATGCATTGTCTATGAGACACCTCCTTCTTTTCCAACTCAACTCTTGTGTACATGGATTTGAGCATCTCAAATCCTTATACAAGATCCTTAGTTCATTATCTTTTGTTGTTGGTTTCAATCAATTCACATTCACTCTTTTAGTCTCCCCTTATCAACTACGATCCCTTCTTTGTCCTTCATTATTTAAGGACTTAAAGGTGCTTCATAGGTGGTGTTCTTACACAAGAAGGCAAGCCATTAGCCTTCTTTAGTGAGAAGTTATGTGATCCAAGAAGAAAGTACTCCACTTATGATAAGGAATTCTATGCTATTATACGATGTTTACAGCATTAGAGCCATTATCTAGTGGCTAGTGAGTTCATTCTGCATTCAGATCATGAAGCTTTAAAGTATATTCAAGGCTAGCACAAGTTCAACTCATGCCATGCTAAATGATTTGAGTTCCTTCAGTCATTCCAGTTCATCATTAAGCACGAGTCTAGAAAGTTAAATCAAGGTGCTGATGCATGATCTAGCAGGCATCTCGTCCTGTTTCAGTTAGATGCTCATATTCTTAGTTTTGAGCATCTAAAAAGTGTATATTCTGAAGATGAAGGCCTTGGGGACTTGTATTCTATGTGCTTGAAGTAGCCTAAGGGGGATTTCTTAGTCCAAGAGGGCTATTTGTTCAAAGGAGTACGACTGTGTATTCCAAAGTGTAGCACCCATGAGCTCCAAATTAGGGAGGTTCACGGTGGTTCATGGATGGAGCCCCATTCAGCTAAGACATGGAAGAGGCTCCTAATAGTCCAACAAGGTCCATTGTAAGTTCCAAAGTCCAAGCTATGGCTTAAATTCTAGAGAAGAGCCAAATAGTTACAACTAGGTTAAATGACCACAAATTACCAGGTTTTGTTCATATGATTTCTGGAGCTACGTTGTGGCTTAGGTTTAATATTTTTATATTTTTGAGATCCTTAAGATGTCAGCTTTTAGGTCCATGCATTCAAAGTCAATCATGGACAGTCAAAGTTAAGCGATCAAGGCGTTTTGCTGAATGTGCCAGTTTTGGTCCAAAATTACACGGTAAAATATTTTAGTAGAAATCTCCTACTTAAATATGATTTAACTTTGATTTCTTTACAGGAGGGTTCGTACCCACCCTAAGGATTCCCCCATGGCCTGAAATTAAAATCATCCTCACCTTTGATAGGCTGAAATGATGTACCCATAGAGCATCATGCCTAAGAGAAGCCCAAGCCCAACGAGATCCAAGAAGTCCTCAAAATCATGATAAACCAGCTAGAGGACCAAGTAAGTTTTTTCGTGGGCCAGTCCAACATAAGCAGTAGTAATTTTCTTTTCGTGGGTCGGTCCAGTGTAAGCAGTAGCAATTTTTTCATTTTAGTTGCCCAATTAACTGGTAACTTAAGTCCTTCTCTTTACCTTAGCCTTTTAGGTCAAGAAGTTAGCTTTCCAATAAAGAAAGTTTCAGGCCATTTGGAATTCATTTCTCCCTCCGAATTAGCTTTTAAAGCCCAACTGTCCAAAATTGCCATAAAATCCTGAATGTTCCTTGGGTTTGTGGGCCCATTTTTTCTAATCATGGACCGACTTAGGAACCTAAAGATATATTTTTTGGGAACCTTTATAGGTTGGTTTCAACATCTTGAAAGGTATTGCGAGCCACATCAATCATCAATAAGCATGAACGTTGCTTCTTCAGGATGACTGACTTTTCAATTCGAGTTCGGACCACCCGGTTTGTGCAGAAAATTTCTCTCAAACAGTATATCCAAATCATGTGAAACCTTTTATATTAGAAAGTAGGCTTTTCAAGCTTTTATATGACTCCTGATTCATCAAACTTGGACCAGAAACAAGAGCATTATGGCTCAATAAATTTGGCCTTCTTGCAATGTGAAAACGCAATTTGGTGAAACATTGAATGCATTTGGATTCAACACCCCTAAGGGAACTAATGCACAACCGCTTGATTCCAAGGATGTATCTACATCAGATAAGGAGGGATTTGGAGATAAGCTGATTGGATTAAGTCTCAAAGCTCCTAGTTTCAGATTTTACATTGTATTTTTCCCTAGTTTGCTTAGTAACTTATTTTAAATTTCCTATGCAAGTCTAGTAAGTTGTGTTTCTATTTACCCACGTAAGTTGAGAGTATTCGCCGGCCCTATAAAATCCATACTCGAGTTTAAGTCGGGAATGAAGTTATAAGTTAAAGTAAGGTAGAGTTCTATCTTTCTCTAAGTGTCTCTCTCTTGCTTATCGTTGGTTTAGCTCTCAAGAGTGGTCTTCAAAAGGCTTTTTTGATCTTTTGAGTGGTGATATCTTACCTCATTAGATTTGAATGTTGAGCTGTAACAACGTATTCTACCCTCACTAATGCAAGAATTTGCAAAAGGGATTCAAGAATGCATATGAGTCGAAATGGCGGAAATAGAATCGAAGGGAAGCAAGAACAATGATAAACACAAGTGGGCTAGCAAGGGTGATGCGAACACCCACCTTGGTTCACACACCTTTGGGCAATCCTCTTAATCCAGTTATAGAACTTAATCACTTTCTTAGTTGATGCAAGAAGACCTAGAGACCCACTTGAGGTTGCCGCACTCAAGATACAACACTAGGATTTTGAGAGAGGTGGAGAGAGTTTTCATAACTCAAGCTTTGCATTCATTGAAGTGTGTTTACAAAAGGCTCCCTTGGCTGATTTTAAAGGCCTTCCAACTGCTATGCTAAGCCTCATAACTTAGCCAAGAGACAATTAGTACACTAGGGAAGAGAGAGCATCAAATCAGCCCACTCCCCTTAGCACTTACACCTAATGATTCGTTTGGTCACCTCATTAGCACTAAAGCCTAATCAAAAGTGAGGTGTCAACCCTTCAAAACATCTTATTATAGTCATACAAAGCCTAAATCAGTAAAAAATACAAGTAATTAAGGTAAAATGCAGCTCTCTTATGCGGCTAATATAACTAGATAACCAAGCCATTTTTCTTGCCGTTTTGGCTGGATAATAGCAGCATAAGTGGGGTGCTTTCTGGTCCTTCAAGGTTGGTCATTTGACAAATATTTATCTTATCTTTTATTGCCTAGAGTTGCATAAAATTTGGAGTTAAGTTGGTCGACATAAAACTCCCTTGATTCTACCCTGTGCCGGATTAGTGCGAGTTCTGCATATTCTGAAAGGCATGGCTGCTTGACCTAGTAAATGAGCTCCAAATGCCTTAAAACTTGATTTATTTGAAAGATAACATCTCAAACTTAAATGATGGTCATTGCACTCAGTTGTACCCTTGGCTCAATGCTCAAAAGATTGATAAAACCGGGCCAAATTCTCGTTGAACTGGGCAGTAGGTGCAAGGGCTGGTTTGCAACTTCTTGAACCAAAGCATGAACTTCCTTGATCTCCTTGGTGCTCGCAGAGTCCCCTTGACTTGCTGGTTAATCCTCAAAAGATTACAAGGGACGGTCTAAGAATCTTGGTGGTGATATCTTACCCAAGATCGTTAGTTTATTATCCTTCATTATTGGTTTCAATCAACTCGCATTCACTCTTTCACTCTCCCCTTATAGACTCGGATCCCTCTTTGTCCTTCATCCTTTAAGGACTTAGAGGTGCATCATTTGGTATCAAAGTCGAGGCTACTCTCTTGCCCAAAGCCTCTAACCCCAAACACAATCTTTTAGCCCAAACACACTCCCACCCATAAAGAACCCGTACTTACCAAATTCCCAGTACGGCGAGTAGCATGACTCTAGAAGAGAAATTTGAGCAACTAATGAGATGAATGCTAAGAAGGAAGCTAAATTTGAGTATCTAAGGAAGCCATTGGAGCAAGCCAAGAGAAACAACCGAAAAGAGATCCAAAGCTCACAATCCGGTAGTAAGTCCAATTCAGTTGGAGATGGACCTGAGAGCCACCCATTTGCATCAAGTGAAGATGAGGAAGAAAGCAGACCCAGATGACAAAGGTGAGGCAAGTAACTAGCCTTGGATTTTAAAGTCAATCCTAGAATTTGAAGGCCAAATCAACTCAGACGAGTTCATAGATTGCATGCATACCGTTGAGAGGGTGTTCGATTACAAGGATGTTCCAGATGATAAGAAGGTCCAGCTTGTAGCCCTTAAACTGCATAAGCATGCCTCTAGCTGGTGGAGTAATGCATTATCAAAGAGGCTAGGAAAGGGAAGGGAAAGATTAGGTGTTGAAAGAAGATAAAGGAAAAACTTAAAGCTAAATTTCGTCCACCCCATTATCTCCGAGATAACTACACCAAACTCTGCAACCTTAGGCAAGAATCTAAGAGTGTGGAGGAGTATACCCATGAGTTTGGAAAGCTTTTTCCAACATGTGATATTCGAAAAAGTGAGGACCAAGCAGTGGTGATATATTTAGGAGGGTTGAATGAGTCTATTAGAAACGCGATGGAGTTACACACTACACTACCCTTGATGAGGTTTTCTCACTAGCACATAAAGTTGAACTCCAAAACAAAGCTAAGCTCAAAAGAGAACTGCCTAAAACACCTTATGGAACCTACCCCCTCGACAAGGGGAGCTTCCCTCCTACTCCTAAACCCATAAACCCACCGATGGCCCCTTCCTTGCCTTAGCCTAATGCCTCAAAATCACCCCTTAATCCTTCTAAGAAAACAAGATGCTACAAGTGTCAACAATTTGGGTATATTGCTTCAGAACGCCCAAACCAAAAGTCCTTACCTTGGTGGATTGCCAAGAACTTGAAGAAGTCGAATTAAGAGAAGAAGCAAGTCATGAAGAGATTTATCTAATGGAGAACGAGGAAGAATGCGTGGAGGAAGCGGATGAAGGAGAGTTGTTTATGCTTAGAAGAGCACTGAGTGGTCATAAAGCCTAAAACCATGAGGAGTAACGAGAGAACATATTTGACACTCGGTGCACCATCAACGGGTGAATATGCTCTCTTGTTGTGGATGGTGGAAGTTGCGCTAATGTGGCTTCAATTACTTTGGTGGAGAAACTCCAACTCAAGACCGAGCCTCACCCACAACCATACTCCATTCCATGGCTCAACCGAGTTAAAGGTCTCCAAGTCTCTTCTCGCTGTTTGATCGCTTTGTTAATTGGTAAAGTTGTCAAAATAATTTGTGGTGTGCCATCCTTCCTATGGATGCTTGTCAAGTATTGTTGGGGTGACCTTGACTTTTTGACCACAGGGTTGTGCATGATGGTTACCAAGACACCTATACCCAATTGAAGAATGGCCGAAAGACCACCCTTGCCCCATTAGCTCCTCACTAAGTCACTAAGCCTAAAGCCAAAGAAGAACCAAAGGGAGGAGAGATGTTTCTGTCTCTCCTTGAGCCTACCCTCTTAGCCTCACGCTGTGAGTTTAAAACCTTTAAAGAAATGATCCTCTTCACCCCTCCACAAAATGTAACCGAAAACCCACTCCATCCCCTAGCCTCACAACTACTCCAAGAATTTTCCTATGTTTTTCCCAAAGAGATACCACCCGACCTACCTCCTCAAAGATCTATACAACACCACAATGACCTCATCCCTTGTGCCATCCTTCCCAACAAACCAGCCGATAGAATGAACTCGAAGGATACTTTGGAAATTCAAAGACAAGTGGAGGAGTTAATCTCCAAGGGTTCGGTACATGAGAGCTTGAGCCTATGTCCCGTGCCAGCCCTTCTTGTGCCCAAAAAGGATGGTTCTATAAGAATTTGTGTGGATGGCCGAGCCATCAACAAAATCGCAATCAAATATCGGCATCCCATACCGAGACTTGAGGCCATACTTGATGAACTCCATGGGTCTAGATACTTCTCTAAAATGGACCTAAGGAGTGGGTATTATCGAATTCGAATTTGTGAAGGATATGAGTGGAAGACGGTGTTCAAGACTAAGATTAGGCTTTATGAGTGGCTAGTAATGCCATTTGGCCTCTCTAATGCCCTAAGAACATTCATGCAACTCATGAATCATGTATTCAAGCAATTTCTTGGCAAGTTTGTGGTGGTTTAATTTGACGACATATTGGTATTTAGTAAAACCGAAGAGGAGCATCTTAATCATCTAAGGCAAGTTATGAAGATCCTTGAACGAGGGCAACTTTATGGGAACCTCAAGAAGTGTTCGTTTTTCACCCTTAAGGTGGTGTCCGTGCGTAAGTCTCGGCCAAAGGAATCCGAGTTGACCAATGTAAGATTGATGCAATCAAGTCATGGCCCGTTCCCACTTCTATGCATGATGTTTGGAGTTTTCATGGCCTTGCTTCCTTTATATGACTTTGTGCTAGGCCTTCCATGAACTCTACGCAACAAGGACTCAATCATGGTAGTGGTGCATCGATTTTCCAAAATGGCACATTTGCTTCCTTGCCACAAGGCCAATGATGCATCACATGTGGCTGATTTATACTTCAAAGAGGTGGTAAGACTCCATCCCATTCCTCTTTCCAGTGTGTCTGATCGTGAATCAAAATTCCCTAGTCACTTTTGAATTATCCTACGGAGGAAGTTAGGCACAAAGTTAAAATTTAGTACAGCTTCCACCCCCCAATGGATGGCCAAACAAAGGTGGTGAACAGCACTCCTGGGACTTTGCTAAGTATTGAAAGCTTAGGACTTTCTTCTTCCCCAAGCCGAGTTTGGTTACAATCATGCTCCTAGTAGAACTACTAACGAATCTCCCTTTAAGGTAGTTTATGGGCAAAACCCCCTTGGCCCTCTTGATCTTGTGCCACTTCACCAAGGGGAGAAGCTAAACACCGAAACTAACAAAAGGGTTGGGGAGATTCAAGAGCTTCACAAGTGGGTCCAAGCTTAAATTGAGAAGGCAAATGAGCACTACAATATCATCCAAACGAGCATCGCAAACAAGCTTTGCTCAAAGCAGGTGATCTAGTGTGGGTACACCTTAGGATGGAAAGATTCCCTTCTAAAAGGGAGTCTAAGCTAATGCCTAGAGCCAACGGTCCATTTGACGTACTTGAGAAGGTCAATGATAATGCTTACAAGATAAATCTTCCAAGGGAGTTTGGCATTTCTTGCACCTTCAATGTGGCAGAACTGAAGCCCTACTATGATGATGATCTCCTTAAGAGCAGCCTAAGCCCAAGGAGGGCTAAGAAGTCCTTAAAATCATGAGAAACTAGTTAGGGGACCAAGCAAATTTTTTTCTTAGGTCGATCTAGCACAAAAAGCAGTAAATTTCCGACTTTAATTGCCTAATTGACTGGCAACTTAAGTCCTTCTTTTTACCTTAGACGTTTTGTTCAAGAAGTTGGCTTCGTAATAAAATAAGCTTCAAGTCATTTGGTGATGGTGTCCCCACCAATAAGACAAGAAAGAAGGTCCAACAAGCTTAATAATATCCTATGCAAGCTCTATGGTCCAAGTAATGGCCCAGATTGTGGAAAAGAGCCAAATTAAAATAACTGGGTTGTGTGGCCAGAATATCCCCGGTTTTGTTCATCTCATTACTTAAGCTATATTGTGGCTTAAGTTTAATATTTCTACATTTTTGGATTCCTCATATGTCTACTTTCAGGTGCCAGCATTAAATTCCAATCATGTACAACCAAAGCTAAGAGATTAGGGCATTTTGTCCAACCTACTAGTTTTGGTCCAAAACTGCATGCTTAAATGTTTTAGTAGAATTGTTCTACTTCAACATGATTTAACCTTGATTTCTTTACAGGGGGTTTGTGCACACCCAAGCGTTTCCCCTCATGGCCTAAAATTAGAATCAAGACCACTTTTGGTTGGGTTTAAAGATGTTAGAATACCGGGTAATGTTTGTTCCTAAAACCCGATTTGCAACAGCTTTGATTTTCATCCATGGGTTTCCTTAGCTGATTGCTTGCTTTCTAGCTTCACACAATCCTTAAGATCTATAGAAACACAATCATAAGCTGCAAGTTTTAGCATTTTGAGAAGAGGAACCAATGAGAAGCAAAAGGAGGGAAAAATGTCTCTACACCCGGATTGGATAGCCAAAAGCAATGTTACTTTATGGCTATTTTTGTTTTCTATCCTCAGAATTCTAAGTGTGCTAAGTTTAATTACATGTAATTGAGGTTTTAAACATCATTTATCTGGCTTTTGTTTTCATTTTGATTATAATTAGATTAAGCTAAGTGAGTTAGTATTCTGCTTAGTGCTAACCATGAGGATTTGCTTAAGTTAACAGATTTCCTCCGTAAGAAGGAAACCTCAGCAGCCAACTTGCTTGTTTAGGTGCTAGCTAGGTTTGTACTAAAGATGTAACTCACAGCCATTTGCATTCATTACTCACTTGAATGAAAAACCAGTTTGAGAGCACTTAGCTTTCCTACACTCAAAATACTTCACTTGCTTATCCTTAATTTAGTCGACTAAGGTGGTGATCAAGTAAGTCCTAATCTTTGTTTAAATGGTGTTTCTATATCTTAATCAAAATTTAGGGACCCTAAACTAGAGTTTGGTGGTGTTTCTATATCCAAGCAAAGGTTTAGAAATTTTCATTCTTCATTGATTATCCACGGGTTTGCTTAAGTTTTGGTAGAATTCAGTTTGCATATTCTTTAGCACTTGAATTCTTGCTTGAGTTTTCATTCATTCTATTCAAGATACATCACATTTGGTATCAGTGACTAGGTTTCTCCTTGGCCTGTTATGTCCATCCCCTTCCAGAATTCATTCATTCATTCATTCCCAAACATAATTCTACTTTGAGTGCAACCACAATCCATGAGCAACATTAGTTCAACAAGCATGACTTTGGAAGGGAGGTGTAAAGCCTTAATGAGGCAGAATGCGTTACTGGCTAAGAAGATTCAAGAAGACACTCAACAAAACTAAGAAACTCAAGCACAAAAAGAGCATCTAAGAAGGCAACTTGGTACGGTTTTGAAGCAAAAACAGAAAATGAACGAAGAAACCTTTGAATCCGAACTAAAAAGGCAAGAACAAGTCTTTAGTCAGAAAGTTGATTCATCTATTGCAGATCAGCCAATTATAATGACAAGGGTAGAACCTCGGATGCAAGCAAATACCAATAATTTCAAAGTAAAAATTCCTAAATTTGAAGGTAAGCTTGATCGTGAAGAATTTCTTGATTTGTTGCATACTGTTGAGAGGGGTTTTGAGTAAAAAGATGTTCCTAAAGATAAGAAGGTCGAGTTAGTGGCCTTAAGACTTGGAAAGTATGCATCTTTGTGGTGGACAAACTTGAGTGCAAAACAGGTGAGGGAGAGAAAGTCCAAAATCCGTACATGGGACAAAACGAAATCCAAGCTTAAAGGTCATTTTCTTCCCCCAACCTATGTCCAAGATTATTATTCTCAAACCATAACCATACTCAAGGCAGCATGAGTGTTGAAGAGTACACACGTGAGTTTGAGAAGCTTTTAATCAAGTCTGATATCCAAGAACCCGAAGAACAAACCATAGTTAGATACTTGGGAGATCTTGATCCTAGGTACGCTAATGTGGTATAATTGTAAGCTTATACATCCTTTGATGATGTTTGTGTTTTGGCCCATAAGGTAGAGCAGCAAAAGAAGGCAAGGCAACCCCTTAAACCCTAGAACTAAGAACCTTACACCCGGAACCA
>NCQV01083319.1:12007-22916 GCA_002740545.1 Lophocereus schottii
AGTGCGTTACATGAGGTAGATTTGGAGATGAACCATAATTGGTTTTGTTTTTGGAGTAATTGGAGTTTATTGAGAAGGTTAGGCAGGATTTCTGGAGTTAATCATGGGATCCTTGTAAAAATTCTCGTGTTAAAAAATCGGGTAAAGAGTTGTCTTTGCCTTGAATAAATTCAATGTCAAAATCAAATGCAGATAGAATAGCTTGCCAGCAAGCAAATATTTGTTTAGAAACAATGTTTTGAACATCCTTTTGAAGAATTTCTTTTACATATTTGTAATCTGTGCGAAGAAGAAATTT
This sequence comes from Lophocereus schottii, assembly GCA_002740545.1. NCBI lineage: Eukaryota > Viridiplantae > Streptophyta > Magnoliopsida > Caryophyllales > Cactaceae > Lophocereus > Lophocereus schottii. The sequence goes on from NCQV01083319.1 coordinate 12,306, forward strand.
TTTATTAAACAAATCATCTTGAAATTTAGAAATACATAGAACGATTGATAAAATTTCCTCTTTAATTGTTGAATAATTTTTTTGGGTTTCATTCCAAATGTCGGAATGGTAACGGACTATTTGTTCGATAAAATTAGAGGGGAGTTTATTTTGTTTAAGCATACCACCGTAACCTAGTTTTGATGCATCAGTTTGGACTATCATAAATGCATTTGGGTGCGGTATTCTTAGACATGGTAAGGCTTTGACCTTTTGTTTGAGTATTCTGACAATATTAGTATGCTCTTTAGACCAAGGAGGAGAATTTTTGCGTAATCGTTTATAGAGGGGTTCACAGAACTTTCTTAGATTTGGGAAAAAATCAGACACATAATTAAGACAACCCAAAAAATGTTGTAATTGATTTTTATCTTTGATTTCATCGGGAAAGTTATCTGCAAATTCAATGGCTCTAGCAATTGGGCGTATAGTGCCTTGGTAGATATCACGTCCTAAAAATCTAATGTTGGTCTGTCATAATTTCATTTGGTGTAGATATAACTAATCCGTTCTTCTTGATAACATGTAAAAAGGTATGAAGATGTTTGAAGTGTTGGTCAATATTATTTGAATAGACAAGGACATCATCTATATCAACTATTGTGAAATGAGTGTAAGGATTGAAAATATTATTCATAATGTTTTGAAATTCTAAAGGTACATTTTTTAACCCAAAAGGCATAACATTCCACTCATAATATCCGAATGGAACTGTAAATGCTGTCCTATATCTATCTTCTTCTTTAATTTGAATTTGCCAAAAACCACTTTTCATATCGAATTTTGAGAATATTTTCACATCATACAAGCAATTGAGTAGATCACGTTTATTAGGAATTGGATATCTTATCCATTGTAATACTTTGTTTAATGGTTTACAATTAATAACTAAACGAGGGACGCCGCATTCCTTTTCGGCTTGATTATTAACATAAAATGCTGCATAGCTCCAAGGAGATTTAGATGGTCTAATTAATCTCTTTTTTAATAATGTTTCTATTTCCATTTTACAATATTCAAGGAGTTCTTTATTCATTTGAATAGGTCTAACTTTTGTTGGAATATTTTTATCGGAGAAATCGTTTTTATAAGGAAGTGATATTATATGCTTTTTTCTCTGTCAAAATACATTGGGAAGATTAGAACATACTTCATTCTTAAACAATGTTTGTAGTTCATGTATCTTCTTTTGGATAGAGGGTTGTTGTAACTTTTCTTCAATTTTTTTATAAACAATTTCATTTTGTAGAAAATGAATATGTTTCTTCTTTTCATGAAGAAGATTAATTTGTTTTAATATACGTGAACTATGTAATAAAGATAAATCTTTTGATAAACAGGGGTAACAAATTTGAATGATATTGCAGTTCCTATACTTTCCGTATGCACATCGATTTGATCTACTTTAAATGGGTAAATTTGAGTAATGAAAGGAGTTCCAAGAATAACTTCTTGACCTAAATCTCGTACTAAAATAAATGAGTTTTTAAAACAATATCCTTGATTGCAGATGTAAGTATTTAATAATTTATACTTAATTTATAATGTCATGCTGTTAGCACTATGGAGTCGTTTTTTGTCTTTTCATAATATACTAAGGGAATTAATCCTTCCTGTATACAATTTTGATTTGCACTACTATCTAAGAGTGCAATAGTATTGAATTCAAAACTATTTTTAATTTTAAGAGTAATATGAATGTACCATTTTTGAAAATTTATTTGGTTAATAGTTGAAATAAATTGCTGATCAGTGGGAGTATCATTTGTTTGAATGTTTGAAGAAGAAGGTTTGTTTTCTATTAATGGTAATCTTGTTTCTAATTCATGGTCTTTTGTTTGTAATGAACATAAATCTTTCTGTAAGTTTTTAAGTTGTTCTTTTAATATATTAACCTCGCTTTTCAAGTTTTGAATATTAACTGTCTTTAAAATATTTTGATTCTCGCGTGTTTCAAATATTTTATTGATACTTACCTTATGAGGGAGTTTTAAAGAATCTTCTTTTGTTAATATACTTTTGAGTTTTTACAAATGCTATTTTCTCAATTCTGTATCTTGAATTTGTTCAATTAAATCTAATAAAAATTCTTTTTCATTATTATTAGTAATTATAATATCAATACACTTATAGCATAATCTTGAGGACTCATCACCTGATGTTATAGCATAATCTTGAGGACTCATCACCTGATGAATATTCACTTGAATTACTTTCTAATTCATTGACATTGTTGTCTTCATAATCAGAGGAGGATGATGAATTTTCTGATTGAATAGGCGTACCTTTAAGTTCAAATAATGCAATTAATTTATCTTGAATATCTGGATGTTCTGCACATATTTGATTGAGTTTCTTTTTAACTTACAATTTTTTGCATAGTGACCTAATTTACCACATTTATAACAAGTATTAGTATTATCGACTTTCTTTTTCGAAGTAGTTTTTTAAGACTTAAATTTTTGTAATTTGGCTTTCTTATAGTATACTGTTTCTTCCTATTAATTTGAGTATTTCTTCATTTTTTGACAGATGGAGCTTCTAACTTTAGAAGACAAAATGCTTCACAAAAAGAACCTAATTCTTTTCATTTAGCAGCTTTATTTGTTGAATATCTTGCTTCTACTTTTAATTCATTACATAATAAAATTCCTTCTTTTTTAATAAAACTTAATAATTGATCAAACGTAATTTGTTCGAATGAAATTGGACCTTTACTGATGAGTTCACTTAATTTGTTGAGTATTCTTTGAGAAAATAAAGATGGTAATCCTGAAATAAATTTTTCTTTCTAATAAGGTTGACGACAGTCTTCTCTTTTTAATAGATATGTTAAAAATGTATCTTTATACCAATTGTAATCTTCGAGAGTTGGACATTTTAAATTTGTTAAAAGAATATCTATTGCAGCAGTAATATCTTTTGTACTTCCAAGAAAATTAGTAACTATTATATAAATTAATGTTTTTATATTATCTAGTTGTCCTTGAGAATTAGTATGAGTTCGGATTTTATTACGTTCCTCCTCTTGAATATAATTCTCCCATCAATTTTTGAGTATACCAGTGAATCCAGAGGTTAGTAAATCAAAAGGTTGCAAATCTGCTGCACGTTTAGCTGAATAAACTGTATAAGCAATTAACATTCTTTGGAGTGTTATGAATATTTCATGATCACTACGACCATCAATATTCCGTTCATATATTGAATTACCATCAAAGTTTCCAGTAATTATTATTTTAGCACTCCAAGGTGAAGATCTGGAGGAGTTTGCTGGGAATAATATGAAATTTCTTTTTTATATATTTTATTAATGTTTTCAAAATTATCATCTGATAGGGATAAATCTTTTTCTAAAATATTAACTGTATTGTTGATTGGATTGTGGGTTGAAGATTCTGCTTCTTTTAATTTTTCATCAATCTTGGAAATTAAAGGAGTACTAGTATCTAGGAGTTCTAATTTATTTGAACATCTTATTTTGAATAAGGGTTTTGCAATATCTTCTAAGAAGTTTGGCTTAATTTTTTAGTATCATTAATATCTAAATTTTCTAATTTTTCAGTTAAGGAATCAATTTTCTGTTTTTTAACAATTACTTCAACTTGAATAGAGACCATACTAACTTGTTGAGATACTGTATGTAATACTTGATTTGTACAATTATTTTGATGATATACTTTTTTAATATCACTTAGAATTACTTGACTATTTTCTGTATCATTTCTACCTATTTTGAATAGTGTGGTTGGAATATTACCTTTAGAACTTTTTAAAATAATTTCTTCTAATGGAGGAATAAAAAAAGTAATTATTTGACCATTTTTGAGTGTCCATTTTTTAGAAAAATTAATATTAGTATTTATTTCTTTGACTTGGAATGGGTCTGGAAGATTATTATCAGAGGCAAACATAGCCCACCAATTAAAGAAAGTATCATTGACTTGGTATCTTTCGATGATGAATACCATTCTTGCCTAATGAATGCTTGAGCATTTAAATCAAAGTATGAAAGGAACCATTCTCTTTTGACCTTATTTTCTGTTGAATTGAAATTTTTACGTAAGTAATCTTTATTGATTTCAAAGGGATCTGAAATAACATTAATTGAAGAAAATAATGGAGGTTGCAAGGTTGATTAAGTTGGAGAACCTATTGATGAAGTAGCTTCATCTATTGCCTCAACTATTAGAGCTATGCAATAAATTTTTTGAGTATCTTCACCTTGATTATCTTTTAAATAATCATAATTAGAGGACCCAGAGGGCATTAGATATGAAGTTCGAGGGAGTTCTATATTTTCTAAAGGTTTTGAAGATAGATTATGTTCTTTAATTGAATTAAATCTTATTAATATTCTATCATTAGGCTCTTCTATTATCTATTTAGGAATTTTTCAATTAGACACATCAATTTGACAACTAACTTCCCTACTGTTAACCACATTAAGTTCTTACTACTACCTAAACTAAGACGATCTCTAATCCAAGAGGCCATCTGAGTTACGTTTGAACACTCAGCTGGGAGTCACGCACATTCTACTGGGATCACTGGGACCACCCCACCGGGACCACCTAACCACGGCTGACCAATAGAGTTACTCGGGCGGACCAACAGCTGACCAACGCTAGCAATGGCTAGACACTAACTAAGGACACTAACTTGGCTCTGATACCAGGAGGGGAAGGATTGACCTAGGTGGCCAACAGTTAAGGCCTAAATGTGGATTAATGCAGGGGAGCGGAGTATCAAATTGATGTTATGCAAAATATAATTTTGAAATGATAATTAAAATGATAATCAAAACAAAATTGGAAATAAACAAAGTGGATGAATAAAAACTTACTTTGATTGAATTGATAAAACTTGACACAAGGATTTGAATTGAAGCTCTTGGTTATGGAGTACAAGGGATAGAGAAGGCTTTTTGAAGAAAGGAGGAGGCCTGTAGTGGTTACTTTCTAAGTGATTTTTTGATCTTATCGATCACATGATCTTGCAAATTACATGATGCCTAATACAGTATTTTGAATAACTCTGATGAGTTGTCTTCTTGAACAGTATTCTTGAATAATTGCTTGATGAGCTGTCCCGAACAGTGTTTAGATAAGCTGTCATGAACAGTACGCTCGAATAATTGTTCTGATGACTTGAACCGTTTGTCGGGATGAGTAATTACCTTTGATGTTGACATGATGATGAGTGATGGCCTTGCATAATTACTTGCTGTGTTGAGTCATTACCTGTCTTGATGAGTCATTGTCTTGATGAGGCATGATTGAATTGAGTGTTGGCACGTTGAATTGCCTTAATAATTGCTATACATCAATTTTGACTCGATCTTCTTGGATATTGAAATGCAAAGTGGATATTGAATTTCATTATTAATTGCTAGTCTTCTTTGGACATCTTGTACACTAAATTGATCTTCGATTTTTTGAATTGAACTTGGCAACGTGGACATTGATCTGAACTTCTGAACTTGGGTACTGCTACCTTGAATTGCTGGCCTCTTGGGTTAGAGATCATCTTAGTTTAGGTAATAGTAAGAACTCAAACGTGGTTAACAGTGGAAAAGTTAGTTGCCAAATTGATGTATCTAATTGGAAAATTACTAAACAAAAGATAGAAAGAATTTATCAAATAGGAAAGTTTGATTTCAATAGTACTTTATCAATAAAAGATCATGAAGAAGCATTTAGTTTAGACGAAGAATTTTAAACTATGAAATTACTATCTTCGCAACTAAATCCAAAATGTTTATTGAAACCTACTTTAGATAAAACCATGTTATCAAAAGCTGAATCAGATAATATTACTACCTTTACTCCTAAGTTATTAAAATGGAATGAAATTACTATTCCTTAAGAATTTATTATTCAAAATACTAGACCACAAAGAAATATTGCACAAAGGAAAATTAAACAAGTAATAGAAGAGACTGATGATCGAATACTAATGAGATTTAATACAAGTAAAAAACATAGTCTATCTTCAAAACCTTTAGAAAATATAGAACTCCCTCGAACTTCATATTCAATGCCCTCTAGGTCCTCTAATTATGATTATTTAAAAGATAATGAAGTTGAAGATACTCAAAAAATTTATTACAAGGCTCCAATAGCTGAGCCAATAGATGAAGCTACTTCATCAATAGGTTCTCCAACTTACTCAACCATGCAACCTCCATCATTATCTTCAATTAATGTTATTTCAAAGCCCTTTGAAATCAATAAAGATTACTGACGTCAAAATTTCAACTCAACAGAATAATAAGGTCAAAAGAGAATGGTTCCTTGCACACTTTGATTTAAATGCTCAAGCATTCATTAGGCAAGAATGGTATTCATTCATGGAAAGACACCAAGTCAATGTTACTTTCTTTAATTGGCGGGTTATGTTTGCCTCTAATAATAATCTTCCAGACCCATTCCAAGTCAAAGAAATAAATACCAATATTAATTTTGCTAAAAAATGGACACTCAAAAATGGTCAAACAATTACTTCCTTTATTCCTCCATTAGAAGAAATTATTTTAAAAACTCCTGAAAGTAATATTCCAGCCACTCCATTCAAATTAGGTAGAAATGATACAAAAAATAATCAAGTAATTCTAAGTGACATTAAAAAGGTATATTATCAAAATAATTATACAAATCAAGTATTACATACAGTATTTCAACAAGTCAATATGATCTCTACTCAAGTTGAAGCAATTGTTAAAAAACAAGAAATTGATTCATTAACTGAAAAATTAGAAAATTTAGACATTAGTGATACTAAAAAAGATAAGCCAAACTTCCTAGATGATATTGCAAAACCCTTATTCAAAACAAGACATTCAAATAAATTAGAACTCCTAGATACTAGTACTCCTTTAATTTCCAAGATTGATGAAAAATTAAAAGAAGCGAAAACTTCAACCCACAATCCAATCAACAATATAGTTAATATTTTAGAAAAAGATTTATCGCTATCAGATGATGATTTTCAAAACATAAATAAAATATATAAAAAAAGAAATTCCATATTATTCCAAGTAAACTCCTCCAGATCTTCACCTTGAAAGTGCTAAAATAGTAATTACTGAAAACTTTACAGGTGATTCAATATATGAAGGGAATATTGATGGTCGTAGTGACACCAAAGAATGTTAATTGCTTGTACAGCTTATTCAGTTAAACGTGCAACATGTTTACAAACTTTTGATTTATTAACCTCTGGATTCATTAGTATACTCAAAAATTGGTGGGAGAATTATATTCAAGAAGAAGAACATAATAAATTCCGAACTTATACTAATTCTCAAGGACAACTAGATAATATAGAAATATTGATTTATACAATAGCTACTAATTTTCTTGGAAGTCCAAAAAATATTACTGCTGCAACAGATATTCTTTTAACAAATTTAAAATATCCAACTTCGAAGATTACAATTAGTACAAAGATACATTTTTAACATAGCTATTAAAAAGAGAAGATTGTCGTCAAGCTTATTGGAAAGAAAAATTTATTTTAGGATTACCATATTTATTTTCTCAAAGAATATCCAACAAATTAAGTGAAGTCATCTGTAAAGGTTCAATTCCATTCGAACAAATTACGTTTACTCAATTATTAAGTTTTATTAAAAAAGAAGGAGTTTCATTATGTAATGAATTAAAACTACAAGCAAGATATTCAACAGATAGAGCTGCTAAACGAAAAGAATTAGGTTCTTTTTGTGAAGCTTGTCTTCCAAGGTTAGAAGCTCCATCTGTCCAAAAATGAAGAAATACTCAAATTAGTAAGAAAAAACAATATACTAAAAGAAAGTCAAATTACAAAAATTTAAGTCCTAAAAAGACTACTCTGAAAAAGAAAGCTGATAATACTAATACTTGTTATAAACGTGGTAAATTAGGTCACTATACAAAAAATTGTAAAATTAAAAAGAAACTCAACGAAATATGCGCCGAATATCCAAATATTCAAGATAAATTAATTGCATTATTTGAACTCAAAGATACGGCTATTCAATCAGAAAATTCATCATCCTCTTCTAATCATGAAGACAATAATGCCAATTAATTAGAAAGTGATTTAAGTGAATATTCATCAGGTAATGAGTTCTCAAGATTATGCTATAAATGCATTAATGTTATAACCACTAATAATAATGAAAAAGAATTTTTATTAGATTTAATTGAACAAGATTCAAGAGTATATTAATAAAAGAAGATTCTTTAAGACCCCCTCATAAGGTAAGTATCAATAAAATATTTGAAGCACATGAGATTCCAAATATTTTAACGGTAGTTAATATTCAAGACTTGAAAAGCGACGTTAATATATTAAAAGCACAAATTAAAAATTTACAGAAAGATTTATGTTCATTATAAACAAAAGACCTTGAATTACAAACAAGATTAACATTAATAGAAAACAGACCTTCTTCTTCAAACATTCAGATAAATGATACTCCTACTGATCAGCAATTTGTTTCAACTATTAACCAAGTAAATTTTCAAAAATGGTATATTCATATTAGTCTTAAAATTAAAGATAGTTTTGAACTCAATACTTTGCACTCTTAAATAGTGATGCAGATCAAAATTCTCTACAGGAAGGATTAATTACCTCAATACATTATGAAAAGACAAAAGAACGAATGGCGTTACAAATCCAGCATCAATTATCAAATGCTTACATATGCAATCAAGAATATTATTTCAAAAATTCATTTATTTTAGTACGAGATTTAGGTCAAGAAATTATTCTTGGAACTCCTTTCATTACTCAAATTTATCCATTTAAAGTGGATCAAATCAGTGTGCATACGAAAATTATGGGAACCATAACATCATTCAAATTTGTCACTCCTGTTTATCAAAACGATTTTTCCTTACTACAAAATACTTCAATCACAAAGCAAATTAATGTAATTGTATGTAATAATCCAAAATATTGGCATAAATTAGAATGGCTTGACGTCAATAAACAACTCAATAATGAACAAAAGGAATTGTAAGAAATAAATCAACAACTAAAAGAATTAAACATTAGCTTACGCAACCATATTGCCTCAAGAGATGTCAAAGAATTTTATACAAAATGGTTACATGATTACCATCAATTAGTATGCCAGCGTCATGATTTAGAAAAGACCATAGAATATCGGAAAACCAATCTTAGAATACTCAATGCATGCATAGGCCAATATCAAATCATATAGCCTACACCCATTCAATGCAGAGTAAAATATTTCCAAAACTATTTTCAGAAATTTTCAAAGGAAACAATTTTTCCAATACCTTGGCTATGAGATTTTTCCCCTTTCTGACAACAACCATAATTTATTTTCAATCATCAACAATTCAAACTTCTCCGTCATTTACCATGAATCCTCAAACCCATCCTCCCTATGCAATCCCTGTTCCAAATCAATTCCAAATTTCACATACTAAAGAATTTCATTAGATCTCCATTCAACATCCTTCAGGTTCCACTAAAATACCTTCTTCGGAACTATTAGAACATTTCCATACAAATGTCACCATGAACGACAATGACACGAGCAAAAGCTTACAAGTACTCATTGACTCCAATTCCCTACAACTACCAAATTTTCCACATGGACCGCTCCTATTTTATCTTCGTGACCATGAACTCCACTACACATCGTTCTATGGGCCATGATACAATGAAAATGCTATCTTCATTGATTATCAAGAATGGTACAATTCCTCTGAAGTATCAATTTACAGTTATCTCAAACTTATCAAAGCTTATCAAACCCTTGTTCAAGATGTTAACAATCATCTGGTTCTTATCGTTATGCCCAGTAGATATATTAATTATTTCAAATTGTTCCACAGATAGCTTGAATATTGGACACCTTTGGAACCTCATATTTTCAGATTTGTTTCAAAAGTATTTCCAGATGTTCACATTTGTCCAGTTGATCAAAGTCATACTCAAGTCCTCATACCATTACAGTATCCATTCCAAATCGATGCTTCCTGTCTTGTTCACACAAAATATGACTCACATTGTAAATTTCTACAAGATGATTACTTCCATTCGATTTATCCTTTGTCATATGGGATGGTCCTTGTGCTCATGATCCTATGACTATTGAGTAGATTTTCTACTCCTAATCGTTATTCAAAAAAAAAACAAAAATAAGAAAAGTGCCCGCAAAGGTCTTGACCTTTGGTAAAAGTAAGGGCTATTTTCTCTTTGTGCGATTTTTCTTTTGCAGGATTCCATCATTTCCAACACCATTCACTCTCCCGGCCCCAGGAGGGGATCTCCTATGGTCATTCAAGCCAGCAGTACCCAAGTTCAGAAGTTCAGATCAATGTCCACGTTGCCAAGTTCAATTCAAAAAATCAAAGATCAATTCGATATAACGGTGTCCAAACATGACTAGCAATTAATGATGCAGTTCAATGTCCACGTTGCATTATCCAAGAAGAGAAAGTCAAAAATGATGTCTAACAATTATTTAGGCAATTCAACGTGTCAACACTCAACTCAATTATGCCTTATCAAGACACATGACTCATCATCATGTCAACATCAAGG
>NCQV01083320.1:3910-20843 GCA_002740545.1 Lophocereus schottii
AAATGAAAATAAAAAATGAAAAATGAAAAATGAAAAATGAAAAATAAAAACTAAAAAATGAAAAAAATGAAAAATGAAAAATAAAAAAAATAAAAAATAAAAAATAAAAATTAAAAATTAAAAAATAAAAATGAAAAATGAAAAATGAAAAATAAAAAAATTAAAAATTAAAAAATAAAAAATAAAAATAAAAAATAAGAAATAAAAAATAGAAAAGAAAAATTTTATAAAATTTCGATAACTTCATAAATTATTACATTCTTATTATTTTAATCCACTTCAACCCACCACATAAAAAATATATCAATTTCAACCCACTTCAATCAACATCAACCCACTTCAACCTACTTCAACCTATTTCAACCCACCTCAAAAAAAATACCAACTTCAACCTACCTCAACCCACCTCAACCTACTTCACTCTTTTACCCACCCAATTTACCTACGAAAAGAATAGAGCCTAAACCATCATGGTGCAAAATTTGCAAGGTTACTGAGCATAATCTAAACCTTCGTAGTGCCACTACAGTAAGCATAAATGAAGCACCAGATGATATCTCACCAAAAGTTTCAAAGCCTCCTCATGCTTGCTTTTAAGACGTACATGCATAGCAATTGCTGCAAGCTGGTTAGCACCCAGAGGCTCGTTCTCTTCAACAAATTTCTCCCTAGCTGAATGTGATTGTAACTCCTAAAGTCCACTGGGCTGAATTTGAAGCATCAATAGAGTCAACTTAGCTCATGCTGTGTAGTGGAGTCCGTTTTGACCACAGGCTCGCTAATGTCCATATAAATTGGCTTAACTTTCTTTATTTACTTGCCATTCACACCAAAATTTAGCATCTACTCTAGTTCCATTTGTCTTTCCACAATATGAACTTTAATAGCATTGCATTTCACTAAAAGAGAGCAACTAACAAATTAAATCTTCATGTTACCAATCTAGCTTTGAAATGGTATAAGGCTTAATAGGTAACCAACTGAAATTGACTAAAGATTTTATCTTCTCATTGAACTTTGCCTCTATCATTATTATATTTTCTTCTTAATATATTATCATCCTTTCACTCCTTTTAGGGTTATATGATGAAGAATTTGCTGAAGACTTATCCCTTTAGCTTCTTTATTTTTTTCCCCTTACGGCATATTTTGCCATTTATCATCCTCCTTGTGCTTCCTTTACTTCAGACTTTTGAACATTTTATCAACTTCTTCGAAGCTAATGTCATTCTCATCATCAGCTGAAGAGAATGAATACCCATCACAAGAGTACCAATTCTTGTTAGGCATATGTCTAATATTCTCTAGTTGTTCATCATCAAAATTATTATATTGCAAACTACTTTTCTTTCTGCCATTCTTATCGCCTACTTCATTTTATACTTTCTTTTTTAGCATCATTGGAATCTCCACTTACTGCCTGACATAATTGACAATATATTATTTCAAATACAATAAATTTGCCTTATTTCGACTTGGTAGAAAAATTACCAATTGCTCCAAGCAGTAAATCGAAGTTTGAGTAAGTTTGATTTATTCAAAAAAAAAAAAAAGAGTAAAAAGTGAAGGAACAACTAAGAGAAGCAAGAAGAAAAGCAATTTTCGCCACATAATAGTTTAGATGATGAGCAACTTGAGAAAATTTAAAAAAAGACCTAAAATGAGGTAATACACTTCTAGTGAGTACTCAACATCCTTTTTAACTAGTGATAAAAGTGACACTAAGTTCTAAATACTATAAGAAAATGCACAATAGTGAGAAGCAGAAAGAGAGAGGTAAATAGGATAATAATGCCAAGATGCACAAAAAGAAATCAAAAAGAAGCAATTCAAATAAGTTTCAAAAATAATTCTTCATGCAGCTCTAGAGGCGAGGAGATAAAGACAAAAATGTTAAGAGCAACGGCAGTTCAAATGAACTTGGTTGGCATGTCAACTTCCATTGGTTATCCTTTTAGCCTTATAACGTTTCCATACCGATTCGCCATATCAAATGTCTAATTTAACATTTCCTCCATGTTTTGATATAAACACTGGCGGAGCTTTGCAAAGATGTTGAGCCAAGGTATGTGGAAAAATATGAGGAGCCTCGTATCAAAACAGTGCGCTAGTAGTGCTTAGTGCCCGTTATTGCTGTTGATTAGTTGATCACTCGAGCTCAATTTAATATGACTTATCTAATCATGCAATCTTCCAACTTATAGTTTCATTGTTAGTGTGTTTTGTAAATATAGATCGACAGCCTTTGTAGTAATCATCTATTGCTAGTGCAAATATATGTATGAACAAGGATTCAAAATGAGGTTTTGGTCACGACCGCGGTTTCAGTCACGATACAGAAAAATCACTAAAATGCGGAAATCACGGTGAAAACGTGGTTCGACCAACTTAAAAACGTTTCCGATCCGGCCGTTTCATCTTGGATCGGCCACATTATGAATCCATGTGCATGAATAAAGGTACTTCTTCAATTAAAAAAAATATAATAAAAATATGTTCAAATCCTTAAGACTGATTACATCACCAACACCAGTAATTGTTCCTGCAAAGAGCGGCATGTAAAAGAGACATTAAATTGAGGAGTATATATATACACCCACGCGCACATAGACATACATATATACATTCATATTACTGTAAGAAACTGTGATTTCGGCTGTCTTTTAGCCTAGCCAAACAACCAATTGCAAAGGAGCGGAGAGCAATTAATTGATTACTTGAAAGAGGGCAGAGATACAAGAGTTTTGCTTTTTTGAAGTGAAGATATGATGGTTATTATATGATAATTAAAAAAACAAAAAGCTAGTCCATAAAGCAAGAAAGCAATTAGATCAGTGTGGTATGAGAAATTCCTTTTATTGATCATTTCAATAAATTTTTTGACAAATCCTAATAAGGGGTCTTCTGGATTTGTTCTTTTGGGGTTTTTCTGCATTCAGCAATTTAATTAAGCTACATATTTCAGATCAATAATTTTCAGATAATTACAGAAAAAATTTTCGAAGAATTGGCAATTAGGAATAAGACATTAACAAAGATAGGCAAATCATAAAAAACTTAACTGTCTTTTCATCACTCATGATGAGCATCACCCAACCAGCCAAGTTAAAAACAGAGCTCCACCTATTTTCCATCACCACTCATAGAGAGAAGGTTGAGAAAGGAATACCTGAGCCCATAGCGAAAAGGGGAAAAGGTTACAAACAAAGATGAGATTCTTCACGACCGGTTGCTTGAACCCATAATTGGGCGTAATCTACAATGACAGAGGTTAAGTTCAAGTGAAAGTGCCAAATGCAGACCTAGTTCCAAAGTAGAAAGCTCGAAAATCGAAATAATTGAAATGACGCCCCAATTGAGGGTTCTTACCGACTATACAAACATGGTTAGGCTTGATCTCGCTTAGATGGGCGGGGATTTAAGAATAATCCAAGCTAATTTCTCCATCCCCACGAACCCTAACCCCAATCCAACTAATTTCCTCGGTCAGAATCTCGATTATCTGGGAATTTCTGCGATTCCATGATGGCTACTTACGGAAACAAAAACAGAGCAATGGAGATACACACACAAGTACCTTTATAGAGATATCGTGAGAAACACGCAGCAAAGGTGTGTTCTGAGTTCTGGCTTGGTTCTGGCATCTGAATTGCAAAGACTAGAGACCAACGACCAACAAATTCATTTTCTTTTAATTTCCCATCGTACGTGCGTCTTGCCCTGCAACGGCTATCAGAATAGTGAAGCTCGATCAGTTGGCAGCTGGCCCACCTGCAACAAAATTACAAACTTTAGTTTCCTTTAATTTTTCACATATTTTAGCCATTACCCGCCGGCCAGCGATGGCTGCGGATACGATCTGTTTGGAAATATTATCTACTTAGGCAATATTACGTATTTAGTTTCCTAGTTATCCATGGTTTCCTAATTCCTTAAGGCATTGGCTTCTTAATTATTGTCTGCTTGGGAAACTTGGGCAGCACGCTAGGGCTAGGCGTGAGAGTCTTGCGCTATATATATTCATCAATGTATCATGAGCTAATGATATACAGATATATAATTCTTGACTTCATCGTTGACATATTTCTTTATGGTATCAGAGCCAGATTATCAAACCAAAAAAAGAAAAAGAAAAAGAGGAACGAGAGAAAGAGAGAACCTTCAAAGTCTCAGCCGTGACCAAGAAGGAGGATCAGAATGACAAAAACAATGGGTTTGTCATCACAAACCGATCACCCTATTATCTATCTTCATCCGATTCATCAGGGGCTATTATTACAGTGAATAAATTTGATGGGAAAAATTACGATCTCTAGAAATAAGCTGTCAGAACAGCTTTCAAAGCCAAAAATAAACTTGGTTTCATCGATGGGAAAATCACCAAGCCCATGGTAAGCGAAGGAGAAGAGTCGAATGAAGCTAATGCATGGGATATGGTCAATTCTATGATCACCTCATGGATTATGAATGTATCGATCCCAAGCTTCATGGAAGCATAGCTTATGCTAAATCAGCGCATAAGATGTGGACTGAGATAAAAAAACGATATTCTGCCCCAAACGTACCAAAAATACACAGATTGAAGGCGAAAATTGCGTCGTGCAAACAAGGGAACTTAGAAATTGTCGAGTTCCTTTCCAAACTCATGGCACTATGGAACGAACTTGGGAACTACACCGGATTCCTACCTGCAAGTGTGGAGCTGCTGAGAAGATGGCCAAGAAGATGGAAGATAACAAAATACATCAGTTTCTGATAGGGCTGGATGATGAGGTGTATTCCACAATTCGAAGTCAAATTCTTGCCCTTAACCCGTTGCCTTCTTTGGATAAAATTTTTAATATGATACAACAAGAAGAGAATCACAAAAAGATGATGATGAATTGTGATGCAAAGCAAGAGAACGTTGCGGCCTTTGCAGTCTCACACCATGCCCGAGCTACACGTTCACTTGGAGAAAGGCCAACTTACAAACACTGCGGGAAGTATGAACACAATGAGGCGGGCTGTTCCAAGTTGATTGGGTACCCACCCGGTTGGGGTACACGAGTTGGACGAAGCAGCCGTCGACGAGGAAGGGGTGGCAGAGGCGGCGAACGCCAAGGCATGGGCAGGGGTCGAGGCGCCAGTGTAGGAAAAGAGATGGCTCACTCTGTGCAAGCGGTTGTCCATGATGAGGTAGCAGCTGATGACACTCGAGGAGAAGCACTGCATTCACGGCAGAACAGGTTCAGAAGTTGCTATGCTTGATCAAGATCCCTAAATCCTCTCATGAATGACTCTCCTCGTGGACAAAAGGGGTGGTGAGTTTGTGATGTTGAGAGCAGTGACATGTTTGTGAGTTGAGACGTGATTTTTGTTGAAGACACATTCCCATTTGCACAACCTGTCGGCCAAGAAAAGGAGGAATGTTTTCAGCCTTCTCCTTGAGATGTAGGAAAAGATGATCCAGTGGGCCTATGGGAATATAAGTCTTCTGACCTGGGCCAGCAAGTTGCCCAGTAGGATGGGTCCCCTACCAGACCGAGTCCAGCCTCGCCTGGGCCGAATGCGCACACCCGTCTCAATGTCCCATACCACAAACCCGCAGCAGAGGCCTGTTTGCCACAGTCAGGAGCACAACCTCGGAGTCTGCTGGACTCTAGTGGGCCAAGTGTGCCACTAACTTCGGATGGGGCCTCACTGCGTCCATCTGGATTAAATGAGCCAAGCGATCCGCAGGCAGAATGGGCTGGAAAGACTGGGCGTTCAGTGCCAACCAACCTACCAGACAGGGGGAGTGACCCACAACCAGCATCTACCAAGCTGGGACGCGAAAAACGCATCATGAAGCCACCAAATCATCTATCGGATTATTTCTGTTATACGACCTGTCCTATGAACCCCTCTTCTGTGACACATCCATCCAACGAAGTCTGGTTAGGTAAGTCTTATCCTATGGCTAATTACGTTACATGTAAATGATTTTTTGAGGACATAAGAGCTATCTTGTTGCTATTACCAAAATTATCGAGCCCGGGTACTTTCATGAAGCAGTAAAGGATCCCAAGTGGAGAGAAGCTATGTCCAAGGAAATTAAGGCACTTGAATTAAATAGTACTTGGACCCTCGAAGAGCTACCTATTAGAAAGAAGCCCATTAACTGTAAATGGGTTCACAAAGTCAAGTACAACTCAAATGGAAGCATAAAGCTGTAAGGCACGACCAGTGATTCGAGGAGACCAATAGATTGAATTATTCAACTATGGCGAAACATTCGCCCCAATGGCCAGAATGACAAGTGTGATATGTTTCCTAGCAGTTGCAGCTGCCAAGGGTTGGGATCTATACCAAATGGATATTCACAATGCATTCCTTCAGAGAATCTTGATGAGAAAGTATATATGACCTTGCCACCAGGATACCGAGTAAGTCAATCCAATAAAGTATGCCTGCTCCAGAAGTCTTTATATGGATTAAAGCAAGCTCCACGTCAATGGTTCGCCAAATTATCTTCAAAACTCATGGAACATGGGTTTGTTAGATCTTATGCATATTATTCGCTATTTACATACCATAACGGAGGAAAATACATGCATTGATGGTTTATATCGACGACCTAGTCCTTATGGGTAATGATGCTGACACTTGTTGCAAGTTTAAAGAAAACCTCAATAACTGCTTTCATATTAAGGATCTCGGGCCTCTTAAATACTTTCTGGGTCTTGAAATTGGCCGAAATTCACAAGGATTATTTTTGAATCAAAGGAAATATACGCTGGAGTTAGTGGAAGAATGTGAGCTTCTAGGACCGAAGCCAACTAATTTTCCCATTAATACGAATCACAAGCTTGCCTTATCCGACGGGAAGTTCTTACTAGATCTTATGCAATACAGGAGACTCGTTGGCAAATTAATTTATTTGATCATCACACATCCAAACTATGCTATGCGGTACATATTCTAGCTCAATTCATGCAAGCACCCTGCGAAGAGCACATAGAAGCTGTAAGACGAGTCCTAAAATATCTAAAAGGGTGCCTTAGAAGGGGACTATTACTACGACGTGACTGTAACATGCAGCTGTGCACCTTTTGTGATTCAGACTAGGGGGCGTGTCCTCTCACTCGACGCTCTCTAATTTGTTAGTTGTTACACTTGGCGGGTCACCCATATCGTGGAAAACCAAGAAACAAACTACCGTATCACGGTCCTCAGCTGAAGCAGAATACAGGGCTATGGCTATGATAACCAGTGAGATAATATGGATAAAAGTCTTCCTTGCGTCCCTGGGAATATTTATGAAAGCCCCAAAACATTTGTATTGTGACAATCAGGCAGCAGTGCACATTGTGAAGGATCCAGTTTTCCATGAGAGGTCCAAGCATATAGAGATCGACTGTCATTTTGTTGGGGAGTATATACTTGCTGGAGACCTAACTCCTAATTACTTACCATCAAAGTATCAACTAGCGGACATATTTATCAAAGCTCTTGGAAAACAACAATTTTAGTTTCTGCTAGGCAAGTTGGGCATCGTCAATCCATATGCTCCAAATTGAGGGGGAGTGCTAGGAAATATTATGTAGTTTCCTAGTTATACATGGTTTCCTAATTCCTTAAGGCATTGACTTCCTAATTATTGTATGCTTGGGAAACTTGGGCAGCACGCTAGGGCTAGGCGTGAGAGTCTTGCGCTATATATATTCATCAATGTATAATAATCTAATGATATACAGATATACAATTCTTGACTTCATCCTTGACATGTTTCTTCATGATCATATGGGATGACACAAAAACAAGAGACTATATAGTAAGTCTAACCATGCTTGGTTTACTCAAAACGACAGTGAGCGGGATACTCCCAGACGTATAGTCCCAAGAGGAAGATCCTTTGCACGCTGTGCATTCCGTGCAAGCGGGTCTTTCATAATGGATTCCTTTACAAGCTAAGTACTGTAGTTGTGGCTTTAGTCAGGAGGTATAGTGTTCGTTAATTTACAGCTTTCGAACAGGACATGGCGCTACGGTGCTAGTGCAAGGTGAGGGCCAGGTGGAGATCGATGTACAAACATATTCGTAGGACATTGTACGGGCATTGCAGGAATGGTCATTCGTTCCGGTCCAAGCTAAAGCCTTGTTTGCTAATTGTAAGAGTCTAGTTCAACAGTTTAGTGTTTTAAGAGTCTTTAAAGTTAATAGACAACTAGGCTCATGACTTGACATTTTTAACATGTGCGAGAAATACTCCACCTGTAGGGTAATATCGTATGTTATCCTTTACTGCATTACCTATTGCCTTAAAAAAAAAACCTATAGTATTAATTTTTAATTTTCAAAATACATATTTGTTTAGATACCAAATAAAATACTTATCGCAATACTAAATAAATACTTGCAATTGTTCCATTTTTGGGAAGGGGATGTCCATTACAATACAACAATTTAAGGTGAACTGAAATAGACAAATTTATACTATAAACCTCAAAATTCAAGGTGTAATACAATATAATCTTCCACAAGCACAACGTTCGCATTCTGTAATACCCCCAACCCTATGGCTTAGAGTGTTAGCATTTTTCTTTAAATCTTAGGATGAAACGGACGGAGTTTCCCCTGAAAACTAATCATTACCCAGGCTTAAAACCTTACATTAAATTTCCTGTAATGAAAAATGGCAATAAACCCAACTAACTTAACGGCCACCCGCCGGAGTTCACCGCTCTACAGGCCACTCGCCTGGAGCATGCCAACCAATGCAGTTCAACACTACAACATATGAATAATGAAAAGTACAACTCCACGGATCACACGTCCGGAGTACTGGGTTTACATCCCAACTATAAGCAATGATCGACAACTTAGATGGCTGGCTCACATGGCCATACAGAGTGGCTCTAGATCATATGCAAAACAGGCACACACGGACTTACATACATGCCATTACATCAATTCATCTGGCAACTCGCATACAAAGCATACAACTTTATTCTTACGATGGCAATGACTCTATCTCGGCTTACTTGGACTGGCTTTTACTTGATATTTCATAAACCTGGGAAGGAAACAACAATAATAGATGAGAATGAGCAACAATCACTCAGTAGATAACCCCCTCTCCCAAAACAATACTTTAAATGCAAGAATAACTTACAAAAGTTATTCGTAATTCCTTCCCTCGAAGAACCCACTTACCTTACAGTATATTTAAACCACAAAGCAAGGGAAATAGCAGTCACTCCAACAGCTTAAACTCTAAAATAGCCATGCTCAATAAACTTACCATAAGAAATTCATATAAACTCATAAATTTAATGAAAAGAAAGGGTTTAACCCTTAAACACCACTTGTTGGGATTTCTGTTATGAAAGACTTACTTCGTTTCATATAATTTATGTCGTATATAAATATCGAAATTTCGTTGAAATGCTGTCAGATGACAGACTATATGAATTTAGCATCTACGCTAGAATAATCATTATATTCAATGCGTTAGAAATACTAAACTGATAATTTCACTATACCGTACAGTAACATGTCACATGCAGGAATAAACCTCTTTGATAAAACATGGAACAATAACCACAAAGTGAAGCATATAACTATGTCACGTGATTAGTAGACTAATGATGTAGCAATACGACCTTTGTACTTCACATGCTTGTTTATTAAAGGTATAACGTTCTACAAACTGTCATATGAACTGAGATTCTCTATTGACCTGGTTTTTCCACCAGTTGACAAGGCTTTGTAACGTTTGACTTTGACTCTACTGCATATTAGCAGAACTATAGGACATATGGACTTGGAAGTTTCCGCCTATTAACAGGTTTATGAAACATGGAACTTTGAATCATCTGCCTACTGGCAGAACAATGAAACATTGACTTGAATCTTCCGCCCACTGGCAGAACAATGAATGTTGAACTTAAATTCTCTATCTGCTGGCAGAATAGTGAAACATTGAACTTGAATCTTTTGCCCACTGGCAGAACAATAAACATTGAATTTGAATTCTCTGCCTGCTGGCAGGACAGTGAAACATTAAACTTGAATCTTCTGCCCATTGGCAGAACGATGAACATTGAACTTGAATTCTCTGCCTGCTGGCAGAGCAGTGAAACATTGAACTTGAATCTTCTGCCTATTGGCAGAACAATAAAACATTGAACTTTGAAGCCTCTGCCTACTAGCAGAACAATGAACAATGAACTTGAAAACTTCATGTAAACTTTGACGGAGGGTACTGGGCTACCTATGCTAAGCATAGCAGTTGAGACGACATAATCGAACACTCATTACTTAAGTCCTTTCTCAAAAGGATTCCTAGGCCCATTGACTGGTCACTTGCCTCATTCAGCTGAGCAGTCCAATGATTTAGGATTACTTTGTTACCAATGACTTATTAATTAAAACAGGCAATCGATAAACATTTAAATGCACTTTGAAATCTTACACATAAGTATTCATAACTTTTAAAGATCTCTAAGACTTGAAGTCAAGGTCTTTGTTATCTCATGCATTCATCAACTCAGGGGAAAAGGATTTCACCTAGCACGTACAGTTACGTCATGAAATCATATTATCAACTAATTCCCCAATCATAACGTAACCCATACGACTGCAGTTGTTTTCAAACATTACTTTGATATGTACTCATATATATAACCGATAAAATTTAGAGCCACGATAGTGATGGTATCGATGCCGTTATCTATTACTCGTATAAAGGCTCAGCTAGCCTTGATCGTTAACTCTAAATTTATACGCCATGATTAAAAATATTCACGGCTTACCAAATCACCACATATATTTACGAATTGCTAGTAATCGATGCAATCATTTGATGTACTTTACAATTTCCTCTGTTCCATGCTTCCTGAATTATAACCATTCCTATCCAATCATTTAAATGATCATGTCATAAAATCATTTTACCAATCGATTCTCAACATCATAATGCAATCCACACGATTGAAATTAATTTCAACGTTTACTGTAATATATACACATAATCGATAGATTACATATACTCAATAAACTTCATGCAATCTATAAAATTTATATAATTGATAAAACTCATATAATCGATAAGTCACATATAATCGATAAATATATATAATCGATAAACTGCACATAATCGATAATCATATATAATCGTTAAACTTCATATAATCGATTATAGACTGTATAAACTTCATATAATCGATAAACTTTGTACAGTTAGTAAACTTTATATAATCGGGAAACTTTAGATAATCGTTAAACTTCGTATAATCAATAAACTTCACATAATCGATAAACTTCATGTAATCGCTAAACTGCATATAATCGCTAAACTCATATAATTGCTAAGTCAAATATAATCGATAAACATATATATATATATATATATATGTATTCGATACACTGCAGATATCGATAAACTTTTGTTCAGTACGATTCATATGTATGTTTTAAGCATCAATTAGTTTACATTACAATTCCCTCGAATTACTGATGATTACTTCGAATTCAACCTGAACGAACTATAATCAATAAAATTTCATCAAGATTAACAATATTCAGTAAAAGTTCATCAAAATTGACAATAACTAGGAGGAAAGGGAAACCCACCTTGCCTCCAAGCTAAGGACCCGTAGAAGGGTTGATTTGGTGGTAGAATTCGAACTTCCGAAGCCCGAATCCACTATGGCTACTCTCGATTGAGCCCCGGGCCGCAACCCAGAAACCCTAGCTGCCCCAATCACCCACTCTGCTCTTCCCTTTTCTCGCCAGAGAACTCAGGCCACCGGTCCGCCACCTCGCCGGCCACCCTCGCCGTCGACCGACCAAAACTGGCGCTTGGCTAGACCGGTGCTCCCGTTCGCTCTCTCTCTCTCTGCTGGTTTGCGTTCGGGCTGCCGGCGTTTGGGATGACAGGGGTGCATCGGCAGGTCGTCATCATCATCCCACTGGCCGGCCTCCCTCTCTCTCTGCTCTGAGTTGTCGGGCTTGGGGGTCTTCGAATCCCCCTCCCCCTCTCTCGCCCCAAAATGAACGCAGGGGCTTTAGCCCCCTTTTGCTTTTTTTTTTGTTGTTTTGGATAATTACCTCGTCACATCATAGTGAATACGAGCTTATTCACTTGTCACATCATAATTTATTCCCAAGGTTCGATTCAATAAATTGCAGGACTAGTCCCAAGGCTTGCCAGTCCAGCCTTATTTGGGAATCTGCTCAATGTAGTGTCCGATACTAATCCTCAATAACAGTAAAATAAGAATAATATTCTTTTTCAATAAAAATAGTACTTACGCAGGCACATCGATATTATTTTAATTTATAACGATGTAAAATAGCGGAATCGGCTTAACGAAGGGAATAAAAATCTCGGGTGTTACATCCTTCCCCCCTTAAAAGAATTTCATCCCGGAATTCCAGGGTCTATGGTTAAGTCATTCACACATGTGCATACACATGATACAATCTGCATAACAGAATCACAAATCTGTCGTATAATGAATTAAAATCAAGAAAGAGCATATGATATCTAGTCACCACCTCGACACCCTTTTCAAGCGTCTACTCGCTCTACTCAGGCGCTAAGGGTAATTTGCATTGAAGAGGGCACATGGGTTGGCGTGGAAAACCCTATTAACTTACTTTTGAAAGAGGCACAGCCCTTGGGATCATCTANNCACTATTCTTATCATAACAAGGAACTCTATACACATGCCTCGCTCTGAGTTAGCGTCCTAAGGGTGTAACATCAGGTCATAACCTTTAAGGATCGTACGTCGATAGTTTCATTCTAAAACATGGATTTAAATCACTTTTGGGCATAGAACGGTTATCCTTGTGATCCCAATGACACTCTAGAATGATGAGGGTATCATATAACATCACATAAGTTTGCTTTGGCACAATGACAGTTAATGGAATCAATGATTCAGAGTTTGCAGCCCAAAAGTCATATGCAATGAAGGGTTACGGCAAAACTTCTATATGATCTTGAGTTCAATCATTATGTATAAGATACTCATGAACAAGTACATACATATATAGACATGTCTCAAGAAATGGTAGGGATAACATGTAAAAGGGTGTCATGTCTTGCCACTAGACAACTGGATGGGAGAGAATTCCACCCAATGACCAGGGTATAGTGGGATAGCATTGGCAGTAGGGCACTGTTCATGGTTTTTCTATGAAAAATACCATGTATCATATAAAGCTCATCATGCAACATATAATGCAAGATGACTCAATCACATTAGGCCAGATACTCAATTGAACCTTGTGAGGGTTATTTTTCACATATCCATACATATGCTTTAAACATGCGCATTCAGGTAGGATCACAAGTACGTTAGCATGTGGTATAGCCAAAGCATAAAGTATGCAAGGCAACCCTATGCGACTATAAACTCCTATGATCATTATATCCTTCCACTAAACATATGAGCACCTAGCCACTCAATCAATCATAAGAAGCATAGACCTTAATTCCAATAGAAAATGAGTAACTCCATTACAATCATGAATATTCTAACATACCATTCAATGATCCGTCCAAAGGTAACCACTCGATTTGTTAAAGGCCATACTCGGACAGTCATGCTATGAAGTAGGTGCAGAGCTAGTCATTTAACCAAAATATAAGGACGAAATGCTAAGTAATGGTTAGCCAACGATGACTATAGGAAACAATACTCATGTAGGGAACGCTGTTTGATCAACTAAACAACATACCCAATAAAAATCATGGTGATCAAGCATAAAATGGTTTATTTCGTAAACCATTCACTTATAAAACATACAAGGGACCATACATAGCATTCCATGTAACTATACAAGTTTCCAGGGTTCCCACATTGTTCGTAGTGCTATAGTTATGCTTCAAACCACACAAGTTCGCAATAATGCCGCACAAAAAGCCATCTATACAAGTATACTTGATTGTAGCTCTCTGGTGGAATCCATGTCTTGGGGCTTGTCCGAAATCATTAGAAATTAGCCATCAATCAACTAACCAGGAGTAAAACCAATGGCATCAATGGTCTTATAAACATGCATCGAAGCTTTGCAATGTATTTGTCTCATAAGGTAATCGTATGGGTCCAAGGTATTCTTAGCATAGGTGGAAGGGTTCTACCTTCTCTATGAGCCATTCCAGCCTCAACACTTGGTATTAATGTGAAAAAGGCATAAATCCTCGCCTCGGGTAGAAGCGAGATGATACATATGGTATAACAATTCCAAAGTCTATCTGGTTCTTTCTTTGATTTCCCCTCTAGGTGTGTCAGGGTTGACAGGCCAGTACACTATTAATCCTATCATATAAATAGCGTTTCATGCCACGACGAGCATAACGATGAGTAAGCTCAAGGGTAATAGTAGATACATGCTGAGAGGGAAGGATGCCTTCCTATGTACATAACAATCCAATCTAAGGCCATATCCGAGCGTTATTAGCACTCACACTGACATGCACGCATGTGAAGTTCTTACTTACTTCCCTTGACATGCACGTAACAGTATTGGAAAAGATGCTGACATGTATGCAACATAATAGAGTATTGTCCAAGAGCCCTTTCAGTCAAGGGAAGTAATCAATAATCACGTACAACTTGTCATTTACACTTCAAGCAACATAAGCACCTTGGCATGTAAGCATCCAAAACATCATTGCAATACAAATGCACGTCTTTAAACGTAATAGTGAGGTTTAACTTGTATAGTAGGAAATGTCTTTCAATGCGAGACAAAACTTTAACTCACTGTTTAGGAAGACCTTTAACTTTCAATGTCTCTAAGTTTCGATAGAAAAGCAATTTGGCTGCTTCTAACCCTTTTATCTACTAACCATGAAACACGCCTGCTCACTCCATTATAGGGCCCAAGGAACAAATCGTACTTTAGGGCAAGAAGGAGCTTAGAGCTAAAACATTTTTAACCATTTGAATCCACAGCAAGTATACTTTACACCTTTGCTTTAAATCACTAAGGCATCACTAAAGCATTTATACAAGACCATCTTTACTGTGCTAACACTCAGCTTGCCCTGGCAAGCGACTCATTCTTTCAACTAAGCGGCTTACTCAAGCCACACATAGCAAACTTGACACAATGACTTTCATATCAAAACACATTTGCACATAATGTAACATCAAATAGCACCTCATCATAAGGCATTTTTAGACAACTATATGCAATACAAGACTTAGTTCGTGGCTTATGGTCACAGGACCTTGTTCTGATACCATCTGTAACGCCCCCAAGTCTATGCCTAGGAGTCTTAGCATTTTTCTTTAAATCTTGGAACGAAACGGACGGAGTTTCCCTTGAAAGCTGACCATTTTCTAGGCTTAAAGCCTTACATTAAATTTCTCGTAATGAAAAACGGCAATAAAACTAACTAACTCAACGGCCACCCGCCGGAATTCACCGCTCTACGGGCCACTCGCCCGGAGCATACCAACCAATGCAGTTCAATACTACAACATATGAATAATGAAAAGTACAACTCTATGGACCACACGTCCGGAGTATTGGGTTTACATCCCAACTATAAGTAATGATCGGCAACTTAGATGGTTGGCTCACATGACCATACGGAGCGACTCTAGATGATATACAAAACAGGCACACCCGGACTTAAATACAAGCCATTACATCAATTCATCTTACAAGTCGCATACAAAGCATACAACTTTATTCTTACGGCGGCAATGACTCCATCTCGGCTTACTTGAACCGGCTTTTACCTGATATTTCATAAACCTGGGAAGGGAACAACAATAATAGATGGGAATGAGCAACAATCGCTTAGTGGATAACCCCCTTTCCCAAAACAATACTTTAAATGCAAGAATAACTTACAAAAGTTGTTTGTAATTCCTTCCCTCGAAGAACTCACTTACCTTATAGTATATTTAAACCACAAAGCAAGGGAAATAGCAGTCGCTCCAACAGTTTAAACTCTAAAATAGCCATGCTCAATAAACTTACCATAAGAAATTCATATAAACTCATAAATTTGATGAAAAGAAAGGGTTTAACCCAAAAACACTACTTGGTGGGATTTCTGTTATGAAAGGCTTATTTCGTTTCATATAATTTATGTTGTATATAAATATTGAAATTTCGTTGAAATGCTGTTAGATGACAGACTATATGAATTTAGCATCTACGCTAGAATAACCATCATGTTCAATGCGTTAGAAGTACTAAACTGATAATTTCAGTATACCGTACAGTAATAGGTCACATGCAGGAATAAACCTCTTTGATAAAACATGGAACAATAACCACAAAGTGAAGCATATAACTATGTCACATGATTAGTAGACTAGTGATGTAGTAATACAACCTTTGAACTTCACATACTTGTTTATTAAAGGTATAACGTTCTACAAATCATCATATGAACTGGGATTCTCTATTAACCTGGTTTTCCCACCAGTTGACAGGGCTTTATGATGTTCGACTTTGACTTTACTGCATATTGGCAGAACTATAGGACATAGGGACTTGGAAGTTTCTGCCTATTAACAGGCTTATGAAACATGGAACTTTGAATCATCTGCCTACCGGCAGAACAATCAAACATTGACTTGAATCTTCTGCCTACTGGCAGAATAATGAACATTGAACTTGAATTATCTGCCTGCTGGCAGAACAGTTAAACATTGAACTTGAATCTTCTGTCCACTGGCAGAACAATGAACATTGAACTTGAATTCTCTACCTGCTGGCAGAACAGTGAAACATTAAACTTGAATCTTCTGCCCACTGGCAGAACGATGAACATTGAACTTGAACTCTCTGCCTGTTGGCAGAACAGTGAAACATTGACTTGAATCTTCTGCTTATTGGCAGAACAATGAAACATTGAACTTTGATGCCTCTACCTATTGGCAGAGCAATGAACAATGAACTTTGAAAACTTCATGTAAACTTTGACGGA
>NCQV01083330.1:2223-19908 GCA_002740545.1 Lophocereus schottii
TGGGTGCTGTGGAATGCAACATAATGTATAGCTAGCAAGCTATAAAAATTCCATTATTTGCCTACATTTCATTACATGGCAATTGCATTGCACTCTACCAAATATCAGAAATTGTTAGATCTAAGCTTGAATGTTGAGGTTCCTCCAATTAGACCGTTCTGCTACCAACTGAAATTACTGGCTAATTTATGTTGCTTCTTTCCCCTCTGTGATTCAGGAAATGTTGAAGAGGCGAAGACTTCGTAAGAGTAATGCTGGATTCTCATTCAAATTTGTTATTCTTGTGGCAATAGTAGGGATTCTGCTCGGCTTCCTCTTAAAACTTTCATTATCTACATCAGCTCCGGTGTAGGTTGTCTTCATGAATGCTGGAGATCATTTCTTCAATGTATCATTCACATATGCTCCTCTTTTCTTTTTTTTTGGCTTTTTCTTGTTTTGGGTTTCCATTTTCAGGGGGTCTTGTGTAGCTTTCTGTATATTGTTCACCGGAAGTCTTCAACACATCCTTTTTTCCCCTCCCTCTTTGCTCTAATATTTCCCTTTCTGTTAATATGTTTGACTTCATGGATCGCCAACCAAAAAAAAAAAAAAGCGTGATATGCTTTCTTATTTCTCCTCTGTTAGCATCCTAGTGGGATTTAGTAGACAAATTGCGCCGACAGTCACTAGGCCTTGAGATCAAAGGATCACATTATCAAGAACTCAATAAGGTTATTAATCTTGGACTTGTTGAGGCTCAAAATGGTATTCAATATAACTGCATTTACCGTATGACATCTATAGTCACCATCTGCACCCCAAAAAAAATAGAATTAATGGTAGAAACTACAGAGTCATCATGTCACTGAAAATATCCATGGTTAATGCTAAAATCCGCAAGTCAGTACCGACTAGTACAACTAGTACAACTCGTGCCAACCTCAGCATTTAAAACAGACTGTAGTTTTTTTTCCCACGCACCCATCCAACTTCCAAAGTGATCCATCAAATAAACTACAGCAACAACTTCCAAAATAGGCCCTGCTTTTACGGGATTTGGAGAGATCGTGGTGTAGACAGGTCAGGCTGTGAGGCATAATAGAAAAGGGAAAATAGAGACTTCCAAGCTAGAAGCTGAAAACACAACTCCACATTAGACGGGGTGAACCTCCGTTATTTATGTAGTAATGTTCAGCACAAGATTGAATATCCCCCTGTTCGTGTCCAGGAAATGGACATTGCCTACGACAAGGGCTTGCTCCAGTTTGTAATAGGACTAATAGCGAATGGAGGGGAACAAAAGAAGTAAGATTGCCCTTCTGCTCAGTGTATAAGCCTCAAAACCAGAGAGAAGAAAAACAGAACAGTGAAGGTGGTTTCCAGGTTTACTACGGTGTAATTGGGTGCAGAAGAGAGATTCGCAGTGAGATCACAGGTCACTGTTATCTACTGTACACCACTCTGTTTAGCCCAATCTACAAATTGCATACCGCCATATATATTGTTGGCAAATCGAACCCCAACTGTGAAAGCCATTGCAACAGGTGGAACTTTCTTGGCCACTGGCGATGCTTCGACCAGACTTTCCAGTCCATTTATAATCTGATAACGGGCGTTGGCGGAAACAGCAAGGAAAACACCTGTTCAGAAAAGTTAACCAAGAGCCATATTGTCAGAAGTCTAGCAATAGCACGGCTGATATAAATCAGAAGCTCATTCAGAGAGACTATATGGTTTCAGAAATACATTAGCAACTGAATTTTTTTCATGGACATTCAAAAATTTGGAAGAAAAAGACTTAGTCATGTTGAGAGAAAGAGTAGGACAAACAACTACTTCTAAAGCTAATGATCAAAACGGAATTGGTCAGTCCAAAAGATTGAAACCCAAAAAACCCATAATAGAACTACCAGCATTGAGGATGGATTTAGAAACATAACTCTAAAAGATCATAGAAGATGAGAGAATCGTGTCATTTCCCTTTATGTGTTTGTTATGGAATCACGACAAAAGATTTTAATAAAATGATGAGCAATGGAGATGCACAGAGTTTATTATGCCCTCTATTACTAGTTGCATTACCTAAATATAACTGCCTATCCACTTAGTGTTTTTTCCCTTCACGTGGCAGCATGTATTTTAAACTTTCAATGTTCTTACATGTGAATCATGTGATTGTCCTTTCACGTCATTTTATTTTTACTTTTCTTTTTCCTATTCCTTCTAGCTCCTTTTGCAATGTATTCAAAACATTTTAATGCTCTCAACTCAAACTAATATTGTTCAATAGGTTTTTGTGTGTCTCTCAGAAACATTCTCTTTGCTTCCAGCACAAAAGGAGGTTGCAAATCTGGCATCTCCCTAGATCCTTTCCTTATATAGGATCAAAATTGGTTGGCATTGTTGTGCATTTCTCCTCTTTTTTCCCCCAGGGTTTAGGGGGTGGGCTTAGGCCCAAATGACCAGCTCAATATGAGTGGGTAAGAAGCCCATAGCAAGTGGGTAGGCAAGTAAGGAGGTAATCCTTGGATGGGAAAAGGGTCGCCAACTTTGCATTTCGTGGGATTCAACACCCCCCCCTCCCACACACACCCAAAAAAAATCTCTTTCGGATACATAAAAAAAGGGGGGCAGCCCGGTGCACAAGCATCCCGCGTTCACGCAGGGTCCGGGGAAGGGCCGCACCCCAAAGGGTGTATTGTAGGCAGCCTAACCTGACTTTGTCAGTGGCTGATTCCACGGCTCGAACCCGTGACCTTTTGGTCACACGAAGACAACTTTACCAGTTGCTCCAAGGCTCCCCTCCCTCTTTCGGATACATGATAGGAGAAATGAGTTCCAAAGGTAAGAGATGGATGTTACAGATAGCTATCTAAACCTATAAGCTCAAAGAACGAACATTGGATAAGTTATCCACTGATTCATGGAAATCTTGAGTCTTGACACAAACAGATAACCAGATCAATGAATGACAGTCGCAGGTTGGCAAAGATGACAGTGCATCAAGTTCACATTCATACGTACCCCAGAGAACAGCACTCTTCACCAATGGAGGAACAGGTATATCCTCATCTGACTTCTTTATGCTCCTATTCAGCAAGAAACATAAGACGACTTCAAATATAAATTTCATAAATAGAATAGACTACTCTCATCCAAACACGGACTACTCCCATCCATTTGGATTGTCAAAAATGTCCATTATTTTGTCCTATCATGTTATTAAGGTCTGGTCACCAGTTTACTCTCTTAAATGGTTGGAAACCATCATTAACCCCATGCTGTGAAGCAATATCATTCCACAATTATCTCCACAATTATCTCCATAAATATCATTCCACAATTATCATTCCACAATTATCTCCATAAATTTCCAAAATCAGACTAAAACTCACCAGTGTACTCTATCCAATGGTCTGAAACCAACTACATCATATAAGCAATATAACTCAGGGATTATCTTCATACATTTTCAAAATAAGTTAAATACAAATCAGATAGCTCTCTAAAATAAGCCCTCTGCTTGCAAGATTAATGACTCGCACATCTGAATGCCAATCTCCATAGACCTACTTCAGAGGGATCCACATTTTTTGTAAATTGTAATTGATATTGCTGTACAAGGGCGGAGTAGATTGTAAAATGCACCGCCCATGCTCCCTTCAAAAAATCACTAGTCACCAGAGTAAGAGAAAGAAGGGACAGTGTTCACACAAAACTGCCTCAAAGTCCAGCGAAACTGTGTTCAATAGGACGGCCCTCCATGTAATTATTCAGTAACATCTTGGCTAAGAATATAGTTTGTGAAATAGAAAGCGGGATACGTGCTTGTTGGACATGCAGTGCGATCCCACCTGCCTAAGCTACATTACAAGCTTACAAGTATGAGAAGTATGTTCAAACGAGAGTATGCATGAGGCCATGGCTAGTGCTTGAGTTGTGAATAGCTTGACCATTCCTAAGAAGTATGCTTACAACTGAAGTGTCATAATTCATAAATTCACACTCATTTCACATTTAGGAGACCTGTAAGCAAGAGAAATCTTTGCAATCTACTGGTGATGGTTATATACAGCAATAAGACTTTTTCTTTTTTAATTGCACATAGACGCAAGCACATGTAGACGTGAGTAGATGTCAACAGAGAAACAAGTGCTATGCAGGATGCAGCTTACCTTTTAGCATTCATGATTGTGTTTGCAATACCTTGCCCGACTATTCCACACACAAATCCAACTGTCCCATATAGTACACCCTGGATACAGAGCAGGTGAATTTCTCTGAGGTTACTACTTCCGTAGACAAGAGAAGGATGAAAACCAATGCCATCAAGAAAATTTCAGGACCGGGAACTTTAATATAATATAATCATAAACTTGCTGATCTTTGTAGAAAATCTCTGGCTAATCATTTTCTACTGATCAAATCTAATGAATAAAGAGAATGAGAGATAGTCAGCTCAGAACTTGGTCAGTTCTGACATCTGCCCCCTGAGACAGGGCTTTCTGCTCGTTAGTCCTTTATATTTTGCCTGTGTCTTGTCTATTATTGTCTATTGTTTTCCTTGTCAATTAAAGTAGCTTAAGACATGAAAATACAGAGATCCTATAAATCAGTCGGCTGTCTGATAATAAGAAGAAACAATTATGAATTCAAACCATTAGCATTTGGCAGCACTGCATTGTACCTTTCTGATTAGCATCAGGCCTGGTTATAGGATACCAGGAATACACAGTGGCTTCTTATTGGACATCAGGAAAAGCCCAAGTGCTCGGTGAGCAGAATAGTGAACAATCTCAAGTTTTTAGGAGGATGTTTCAGACTAAGCATGCATTCGGATGAGAATTAGAAGGAGCAATCATTCAAAATGCTTTTTGCAACTTGAATGTCTTGTAAAGACATGCAAGGTTGATACTTGGCTTGGCCTTGACTGAAATAAAACACTTATACTGCATTATCCTCAAAATGTTCTACTTACAGCTCATGTGTTAATGCATAATATCAAAACTTAATCGATTAAGTTGTGAAACCCCTCTCCCCCTTTCTGAAAATACGGAGTACCATACCTTGTAAAAGTATGTTGCAATTCGCTGCTTTACCGAAAACCTACACCCTGGCCTTTCAGCTTCGAAGACACTGCAAAGTTAACAAAATGTAGATCATTCATTTCTATCAACATGCATCTGTGCACACATTGGCACAGATGAAAAGAACATATAGCTAAGTCGATAATAAAGCAACCTCATAACTTGCCACAGCATCGCATAACCCTTTGTCCCTAATGTTTCCACAACAAATATGATGAAGAGGGAAATTCCTTTTTATCGGATATGGATTAGGGTACAGAGAGAGAGGAAAGGAGAAAATTACTTGAATATTCGTAATATTAAGATATCTAGCATTAATCTAGAAGGCGAAGTTACGTGCTGTTTTTTTTATTTAAGAAAAAATGTAAACAGAAATGCTTCTAGGGCAGGGATTTTCTTGAAAAGATCTTTCAAACTGCATCACAAATGGGTCTACATTCATATCAAACATAGAGTCACAATTCACCAAATATTTTCCCAGCAATACATACTTGTCTAATTCCACCTTGAACCTAAATAGAAACACGCAATCAAAGCGTCAAAGAAAATTCACTATATTACATCCTGTGTCCAGGCTAGCTCCAATTACCTACTGGGGAGTTCACAACAAGCATGCTGGACACGTCCTAGAAGACCTCTTGAGACAGTTTGGTTCCCTATTCGAGCATACGGTGCTAACAGCCCAACCAAGGCTATGTCAACAACCACACCAACCAGGAGATCAGCCATATATAATTCAAACTCGTTCCAAAAATCTTTTCCCCTCTTTTGAACTTCCGCAAATGTTGCACAACAAGAATCAATTACTATCTGCACAAGTCCACACAAAAGTCATTTGCTAGCCAGATGGAAAGTCATATTCTAGGCGTCGTATAAAAAATCATATAAAAATGCACGGACAACTGCATTAGCAACTGCATTTGCAAATAGGGTCCCCAGATTAGACCAGAGCTTCAGTTCTCTCAGAAATCCCAAACCACTGAGTGAACAAGTTGAATATGTACATTTCATGAAGCAATCATACGCCCTCCAGCATTAAAGATCAAAAGAAACAAATCACCATCAACATTACCTCGGTCCCAACTTTGAATAAGAAAGCAGGATCAGCCAGCATCCTATTGCGTAGCATTGGACAATGTCTCATCAAAAAGCCAAGCGGCCAACCTGATCCCTACAAACAATATACCCATGTCCAAAATAAACCAGATAGAGAACTAAATATTGCCAGATTTAAAGCAGGATTATAATTCCCCACTTTTAATTTCGCGAATCAAGCATCTAACAAAAGGACCCCTCTACGTCACTGGAAGGAGCATCTATCATGACAGGAATTCGATTTAAGGCAAAGGGTAGGTGTTAGTCAACCAATATAAGTTGAAATGAGAAATGGTACTTTTTATTTCTACACCAACAATAACAACGACAAGAAGAACTCCTAGTGTGGGTCCTACTACAGCAGGATTAGGGAAACTCCAGATATAGGTAGTCTTACGCTGCAACCAATTCTACCAGCCAGAAGCCAGGTTCGTCCGCTTTTACTTAATACATGAGAGTATACCTTGCAAATCATGCCCAATACCAGAAGTATAAAAACAGATTCAAACCAAGAGGTCAATCATACCATGGGAATGTTATGTAAGGCAAAGTATACAAATTGAATATTGGTATGATAATACCAATTTTTTGAGTCAAATGCACTGCTCAACACATTTGCCCATTTTTTTTTTTCCCAAATTAATTTAGTGAGAGAATCTCAAAAACAAAACTTAAACAGTATTCATGCAACACAATTCAATTCAATCAAATCAAAAATTTTTTTTTTTTAAAAAAAAAACCTCGACAGCCTGTAATTCCAAATGTCGCGTAAGCAGGAGCTTTCTGATCCCAGTAGTCTTGGCAGCCTCAAGTAAATCCGAAGGCAGAGTTGCACCCATTTTCTCAGTCTCTCTCATCACCTCATCAAACTTGATAACGGGTCCAAACTCCTTCTCATCCTCATCACCGCCTTCACCGTCACCACCACCGCCGCCATTGTCCGTCGGAAGCTTCCCATTACCGCCATCAGAACCTCCATCGTCAGTCTTCGGCGCATTACCTTCCTCAGAGACTCTATCATCCTCCGAAACCGAAACTTTGTAGGTTTTCACAATGAATGCATCCTTCTCTCTGCTCCAGAAGGCCGATTTCACGACTCTAATGGCTGCTCTGGAATCATGAAAAGCTAAAACCCTACGATCCAAACCAAAATCAGAACGCCATTGAATGCTCGAATTGATCTCGTTTGATGCATTGCGATGGAAACGCGATAGAGTGAAGCTGGATGACGAAGCCGCCATTGATCCTCAAAGTGGGAAGAAAGTTGGCGTCGAGCTGAAAATGTCAACTGGACACTATTCATTTGAGACGGCCTACTTGAATAAAACAAT
Source organism: Lophocereus schottii (assembly GCA_002740545.1). Lineage (NCBI taxonomy): Eukaryota > Viridiplantae > Streptophyta > Magnoliopsida > Caryophyllales > Cactaceae > Lophocereus > Lophocereus schottii. The sequence goes on from NCQV01083330.1 coordinate 9,719, forward strand.
TTATGACTTTCACGTACCTTATTCTATGAAAATAATTAGTAGGGGTTAATAATTTTAGAATATTTAAAATATTTATTATTTTAAATAAATTATTAATAAAAAATAATATTATTTAAAATAGTTATTGGTTAAAGTTTTTTTTTGTAATTTAATCTTTTTTTTAAAATTAAATACTCAATTTTTTAGTACTTTTTAATAAAACTAAGCTTATACTTTTGCTTAAATTTCTTATAATAACTTTACTGGTGTCAATTATCACAATCTACTGCTTATATCATAAATATTATATTTTTTGTGATTAACGGCCCATCATGCTTAGCAAAAACAATTAAAACTTAAGTAGAGAATTTTGACCATTATGTGAACATAGTTGGCACTGAACTCTAGTGTTCCTTTAACTTTCGATGTACAGAGATTGCTAATTTTAACCCCACCTTCCTTAGATAAGGCACAGTACAGATCTGTTTCATTTCCTACATCGGATCGTAGTCACTAATCAAGTTTTACATATTTTTAAAGGATAGTGAGACTTAATCAAGAAATTATAATATTTAAGACATAAGACTCAATTGGATAACGTTCCTTATTGAAAAAACTTCTTTTATTGAAAGTTTAAAAGTGAAAATATTAAAATGGAAAACTTAAAAAGAGACTTTTAAGTTAAGATCATTAGAGATGCTTGCTCATAGAGAAATGGAGGATCTCGACGTCCCTTCTGTTCAAGAATGCTCAAATGACCATGTCCCTTCTCAACACTCGACCTCTCTATTTATAGAGGGGATTGAGGTACATAAGATGCCCTAGAAGTTACAGTACATAAAGATTTTTCACATGGTTACAGTACACACTGACGACTACAGTACACATTGACAACTACAATATATACTTTATTTTACAGAGTAGACATTTGTCAAAATAGTACAATAATGGAGCAGTCTCTTTTCAGAATTGTTAATGATGACAGTACTAGTCATCATTATTCAGATTGTGCATGCCTTCATTTCCAATTATATCTTTCAAACTATCATTTTCTGAATAATTATTAAAATCTTCATCAATTTGTTTAAGATGCTCTGGGTTTAATTTTTCAAATAATTCAAGGAGATATTTCTTTCCTTTTTCTCATAAGAATTTTTATTTCCTTTTTCTCATAAGAATTTTTCAACTCCAATATCAAAGAGATAATCAAAGATATCTTCTGTCACTGCTCCTTTCACCTCCATGTGGTCTTCACATTCATTATCATAGGCGAACGTAGTATTTCCACAATACATTAATGTTTTTCCTCGTTCAATTAATGCTCAATATGATAAATGTTGAAAAATTGAATGGCTCTTGATAAAGTAGGATCAATAATTAGATGCGCTGGATTTCCATGAATCCAACTTTGTCGTTCATCATTGGATCGTCGTAATCAACAATCTGGACAAGATAACTGGGGGATTTGGCTTTTCGATTTTCATATTCAAATAGGGCATTGAAAACTTTTTAATTGAGGCATCTACGAACTGGAACTTTGGTTGGACCATCAGGAGATGTAAAAATCCAATGGATCTTTCTAAACATGCATTGCTGGAATTTAGTTAGAGTTGAAAAAAATGGGAATTTTGGATCTGAAATTTCTATGAAGTAAAGTACCATCCCGTATTTTCATACTTTATAGACAGGGTTATTTGGAGATAATAAATTTGTTGGGAAACAAATACCACCAACTCCAAATTTTTCAGAAAAATATATCGTTGTACTCCAAGATTCCCAAATGTCATAGGAATAATGATGATAGAAGTCGATGCAAGTTACAAACCACTCATTGAACCATTTCTCTTGAACATAAGAACTTATTTTTTCTTGGATATCATAAGGACATTGTAAGTAATTAAATTTTAACTGTAAAAGGAAAAACCTTTGGGCTATTAGGTAGGTAGTAGATAGTAGACCAAAACATAATATACTTTTGCATGGAATTCTAGATTATCGATGAGGACTTTATTAGAAGGCTTAACCCGTTCTAGTAGGAATGACATTTTATTAAGGATCTCCTCCTTTTCTGGCAGGAGGTCGACTTTGTTGATTCCCATTGACGAGTTCTCAAGTTAGACTGTTTGCCAGAGCATTCTTCGATCCCTGTATATGTTCAATAGAGAAGAAAAACTGGTTAAGGCATAATTGCCAACGCATGAGTCTCCCTTACGCTTGCATATTTGATAAATTTTTTTTCATAAAACCAAGTATTCTTCTGCAATCAGTTCGAATAAGAAAAGTTTTTGGGTCTAAAAAGATTAAGAACTTTTCAATTTCCCTTATAATTGTAAGGATTTCCTTTTCCATCGTGGGATTGTTGTATTCTGCTCTATTAAAGTTTCCACTGCAATATTTGTAAAGTTTTTCTCCTTCTTTGATTTTGAGTACCGCACTCCAGTGTTCATTGCTGGTATTTGTCTCAAGAATTAAATCATCTCATTCGTTAGGCAAATTCAAAACAGAAAGATTTTTACACGTCTTTTTGAAGTTTTGAATAATCTTTGTATCATTAGTGGTCCATGTCCAACTTACTTCTTTCTTGAGTTTCTACTGCAATGACTTTCTTAACTGGGCTAAATCTTCAATGAAATCTGAAGCATAGATAAGGCATCCGAGAAATCTTTCTAGCTGCTTCCTATCTTCAATTTTTTCAAGAAATTTTTCTATTTTTTCTAAATATACTTTTGTAGGATGATTTGTCCAACTTTTATCTCTAGGGCTAAAAACTCAATTTCTTGCTGAGCATAAATTTATTTATTCTTACCAAGTATAATGTCATGATCAATGCATCTCTGGGTGACTGCTAAGGTATCATCTTTGTGCTATTCTATGGTTTTAGAAAAGACAAGGATGTCATCAATGTAAACTAAACAACAATGATTAAGGTCTTTAAAGATATCACCCATTCTCATTTGGAATATTTGAGGTGTATTTTTAAGATCAAATGGCATTACTATCCATTCATAATGTCCTTGTGGGACACTAAATATAGTTAAAGGAATACTTTTTGCATCCATTTTTATCTGCCAATAACCACTTTTGTAATCCATTTTCGAGAACTAAGAGACTCCTTGACTTCTGTTGAAGAGGACTGTTTTGTTAGGAATATAATAACCATCAAAGACAGTATTATCATTAAACTTTTTGTAATTGATTACCATTCTAACTTTTCCTCTTTTCTCTTCTACATGATTTCTTACCATGAAAGCAGGACTGGTGTGAGGACTCTTGCTATTTCTGATTAATTCTTTATCCAGAAGTTCTTTAATTTGCTTGTCAAATTCTTGAATATCTTGGTGGGTATACACCATTTGTTTAACTCGAATAATAGTGTTGGGATTTAATAGAGTGATTTAGCAAATATTTTATCTTTATTTCAAAACTTTAGTGGATTATCAGAGTAAAGTTTCTTACATAATTTTTCTTGTTGTTCGATAATCTGTTCTTTAATAGACAATTCGAGTAATGAGATGGTCAATGCTACTTTACATTGATACTGGCATTATCTTCTCACCACGCTGACTGCATGTAAACTCAATTTTCTGATGAGTGTAAGTCTTACTTAGTTTTTCAATACGAACTAAGTGTTCATTAATTGTAAATATTATCTGGTTTACTGTCTGTGTGCATGGAGAATATAATCTGTGAAAATTATTTCCAATAATCATATCATGAGAGGGTTGATTAGTAGCTCATAGAACTGGTATAATGCATTGAACTTGTATAATGGATTGAACTCCTCCTAATTCTATGGATAAATCTTCTATTGCCTCATTTTGGCTCATAATGCTATTATCAGTTATCCTCACTTGTAAAGAATTTTTAACTCTTTTCCACATAAATTCTGGAAATAATAATCTTTTTTCAAAGTATACAGAACAACCATTATCTATGTAAGCACACAATTCATATTTATTATATTCCTCTAAATATACCTTTATTGGGATATAGATACTATTAGGATTTGTATTGGTAGCTTTATAGCATATTTCCATAATTATATTTTTGAGTAATTCATCCTCATAGATTGGTTCACTGACAGTTCTAATTTTGTATCCAATAACCTTTCTATCTAGATTCGTTATTCGATCTATGCTAAGTCTTGCACCTTCAAAACTCATTCTACTCATTTCACTGATCATGCTAATTATATCATCTTCTTTAACCTCTTCTTTAGCTAAAGAAGATCCTTCTTCCCAATCTAATCTTGTACTCACACTTTTTACTAATTGAGGTTTAATGGTGATTTTACCCTCCTTATCAATTTTTATTATATTTTTCTTATTAATTTTTGCAGGGTTGGCAAAGCTAGATACCCATAAACGATCGATTTTTGTATCCTGAGGGTTAGACTTAATTCTCTGGATCTTTTGCATAGAGGTAAGACTTTCAAATTTTTCTGCTTTTATTATTGTCACCTTAGTCCTTGGGTCTATAGTATTATCTGATTTGTAGATGAATTTTCAGAATATTTTTAAAGGATATTCTCCTCTTTTCATATCCATTCCAACTATTTTTATCTTAAGAGATAGGAAGTTTTTAACAAATTCATCTTTTAGACTCACATAATATTCAGGTTGACAGTTGAAACCTACTAACCCATTACATAAATTGATTTTTATCCCTGTAATGATCTGATTATTAAATTTGGTGTGCCTAATATCACAGGGTAAAGCGTAAAGATCAATATCTTTACCATAATATTGTAATGGAGTGATTTAAACTTAGACACTTTCGACATAGATGTACTTATATTTTCTATCTTTGTTATGCTCTAGGATATTCTCCCAATTAATAAGATTAATTTTCCCAACGTCATACTCACAATTCTTTATCTCTATATCTCCTTCCATCATTTCACATACGTATTTGCTTTTTAATTGAAAAATAGATTTTTTTTTTTTTTAGATCATGTCCTTTTGGATTATGGAAAAAACCCAATCTGCTTTGACTACCTCATAATCATTGTCTACAACAAATTCTTCTCCTTTGAGATCACCAAGATTAACAGAGCTACTCTCAATCATATAACTTGTTTCTTCGTAATCACTTTCTTCATATTCATTGTCCAATATAATTTCAACAATTCCTTTGTTGTTACTTAGGGTTAGGTCTAATGTCTCATCTTCACTAAACTCAACGTAATCTAGACTTCCCAATGTTTCAATAAGTTTGTTATTCTTTCTATTTTTGCATTCATTAGTGTAATGTTCTACTTCTCCACATGCCCAACATTTGTAATTGTTTTTCCCTGTAGGACAATAAGTTGCTTTTCTAAAAAATCTATATTTTTTAGGACTTGACTTATTGTAATATTTTCTCCTACATTTCTCCCCCCTTTGCTCATTAAAGCTCTTTTTCTTATAAAACTTTCTTTTTCTTCTTCTCTTAGGTTCTTTTCTCTATTGGTGAGGTAATTTCCAACAAGTTATGAATTACTTCTTAATTTTCTTTTGCTTTTGGAGAGCAAGACCTTGATCATTGACTCATTTTCTTAGACAAGAGATTCTAAAACCAAGGGTATCAATGACATCTGTTCGTTCAAGATATGTAATGTATTTTTCATTTATTATGGAATTTATAGGATATGACAATTTATCATAAAACATACCAAGATTGATTTCATTATGCCCAATTTTTTAATAATATTGATTAAATTCAGCAATATAAATTTTCAAATATCTCATATCCCATAATTCTATGTTATTAATCTTTCTTTGTCATTCTCTTGCTTTTCTTCAGAATCAAGTTTAGTTCCGATGAACTTGGTTTCAATTTCTTTACATAGATTTTGAACATTGCAGCTGGTGTTTCCATAATTCTGAATGTATTTTTATCTTCTTAAGTTAACGAATTATACCAGTCAACTATAGTGCTAGAAAAGTTATGTTTGATGTAATTTAGAAAATTTGCCGCAGTCCATGTAGTGTTTAGGTTTAGGACACTATTCATTCTCTTTTTTCAGTGCTCAAAAATTTCTTCTCTGTTACGAGCTCTATCAATGTTTAAGATATATCATGTTTGACTAATTGGGGTGAGGCCAATTTTTTCAACCATTGTGGTTTTCCTTGGGATGAGCTCAAAGGAAAATTTGCTTGTACGTCTTGCTAGGACATACGTAGGTCTTAAGAAATGAGTATTTCTTCTACAAAGTTCATCAAATTCTTCAAGCTTAGGAACGACATTTTTAACGAGATTAATCTTTTTTTCGTATATGTTGATTTCTTCTCCAATTTTATCAATCTCATTTTCAACAATCATTGTACCATATGTTTTATCTAATTTCTTCTAAAGGTAATACATTAAGATCTTCTAATTTAATCAGATTCATCTGTTATATATTTCTTCTTCTAATTAGACATTATTGGTCTCTACATTATCATCAGATAAAACGTCATGTTTATCACTAATTGCGCCCCTAATTTTGTTTAATTTGTCCGGATTTTATTCTTTATCGAATATTTTTTGTAACTCTTCAAGAGTGTATTGTTTATACTCCATCTACTTTTTCTTTCTTTTCAGTCGATTTTTCACTAGATTATTCTCCTACTTCTTTTTGGATTTTTATCTCTTGCAAAGAAAATAGAATCTTATTTTTTGCGTTTTGCAAAGGTTATTTATTCTGAAAAGCAACACTAATACTAGGAGTAATTTTTTCGCTATGTCTAACTTCGTTAATAAGAGAAAGATGGACAACAGTTAACTAATTCTTAAGCTCCTTCAGTTTAGTCTTAATTTTTACTAACTCTACTCTTAATTCTAAAACTATATTAGTAATATAATTTAATTGAGGTGTTAACGAAGTATTACCTTTAGATGAGTGAATAATGTGTGAATAATTAAGAGCAGAGCAAGTAGGTGATGATTCAAGCATTAATCATAGTTGATTAGCTTAATTAGTCATTAATTAGTTTAATAATCTCAATTATTTTTGCGCACGTGGTGCTAATACCAATTGAAAGAGGGCCTCGAGTTTTACTGGTGAGCAAAAAATCACAAACACAATTTTAAATTTTTCGAAAGTAAGTTTTTAAGGATTTAGGCTAAAATACAAATATGAAAAGTTTAAAAACTTAAAAGAAAACGCAAACAGTGAATGGTCCTCTTAAAATAGTTTTCACAGAATATTGTCCCTTTTAAATGCATTCTAAAAACATGGTGCCTAGTTACAATTTTTACACAAAGTGGGGTACCTGACAGTGATTTTTCCTGAATAAAATGGTCAAAGAAAGTTTAGTGAAATAATTTTTGTTTAATTGTTACATTATGAAAATAGTTTTTTTTTTAAAAGACATATTCATATGTACTCGTCTTGAAGTTTAGTCAATAATTTTTTAAAATTCTCACATTTTAGAGATGATTTTTAATTTTACATGACATAATTTTAAACTTTTTAAATCAACCAAACTTTTCTTTATTATTATAGATTTAAAAATTATAAAAGAAAAAAATCTTACTGAATTAATGAAAAAGTCATAAAGACGATGAGAAAACTAAGAGAATATTATTTGGAGTTAAAAAATAATTTTAAAAGTATTAAATGTTAATATTATATTTAAAACAAACATAAGATTTAGTATATTTATTTAAAATAGAGAAAAATCATCTTTTGACTATTGAGTTTTTTTCTTATTTCAATTAAAATTTTCATTTTATTTCTTATTTATAATTTTGGTAAACTTGCTCATGTTGCTTTTCAAATGGAAGGGCCTCATAAAATTCCTCACAAAGTGACATTTTCAAAGGAAAGGGGGAACAGGTGCTTCGAAATGCATGATTTTCTCCAAGCCCCAGCCTATTATTTGCATGGTGTTAAGTTGTTATGCTTTAGTTGTATTATCTCAAATGCAGACGAGGCTTTTTTCAGACATTTAGCTATTTCTTTGAACTTTAGCCTGTTTGTCTCAGAGCTTAAACAAGGAAAGTTTGCGTCAACAATGACAATTTGCAGACGAGGCTTTTTTCAGACATTTAGCTCTAAGTGACTTGAATGAAGTTGCCAAAATTGGGCCATATAACCCTGAGATTGCAAAGGAAATTGCAAAAATTGAAAGTGAAAGCTATCAGGTTGAGGATGTCAGAAGAGAGTTGAAGGGCTTAGAGTAAGGGAGCAGTCATACATAAAGGCCTTGTGTGTAGGAACAACCTGGGTACAAAGAGGCGAACAATAGTGAACATGATGAGTAAGCTCAAAACCTTGAAGTAGAGATGCTAAAAGCAGGATCTCCTAGAGAAGGAGCACTTGCCATTGCTTCCAACCCTGAATCTTCTGGTGGAACACCAAGATTAGTTGCACTGCCAGGACAAAACGGCAAAACTAAGATAGGAGAAAATTGCGACATGGATTTTGATAGGCTGGATATGTGTACCAGTTCAACATTAACTTCTACAATAGGCGCATAGGATAGGAAGGATGTTGACCCTACCATATCTTCGGCATCTCTTATGATGGACAACTGACAATTCTGTGGATGTTGTCTTTCACTTATCAAGGAAAGCTAAGGAAATGTTCCCGGCCAGAACTCTGTAATTCTCTCTTTCATATTATGAAAGCATTATGTAAGGAACAACAACTAAATTTTACGATAGCAAAACAATGACTTACTCAATTTTTCAGGCTTGGGAAGGGACAATAATGCTTTGGAGAAATAGACTTTGTGCAGGAATGGTCAAATTTTAGAGGCTTTAATGGAAAATTCTTTGAGCACAGCCATTTCAGTAGAGTCCACTACTCATGAAATAACCTTGACATGTCGAGATATGATGTGGCTACTGCCCGTCAATTTTCTGCACAAGCTCAAGGTGCTCGGAAAGGGAGGAAACAAAACAAAAGGAGGAAATATCGGGCAAGGCAAAAATAGAGATGTGTGCAACATGCCAATGTAACATTTCCAACCGAGTAGAGGTATGATCCTGCATTGTTCAAAGCTAACTCATTTAAATGGTGTAGGAAAGATTACAAGCCAAGCAAGAGAGTCAAGCGATGGGTGCACAAGGAATACAACCTCATTCAACAAAATGATGATCATCAGACTCAACCACGCAAAAGGGGTCAGACACTACAAAAGTCCCCATTAAGAAGCGACTAGCCATCCATACCAGTCACATCAAGACACATAATCTTCATAGTTCTGCTTTCATTGGTAGGGATCCCTTCAGTAACGTAATGATAGGGATGTAGTTGGTAGTTTTAGTATTCTGATTATATTGCTTGCATTAACCCCAAAAAAACAAAAAGCACCATACCACTTAATAAATTTGCTTTTAAATTTATATAGAATGATGAAAGAACTTGGCTTTTAACTAAATTTTTCCACAATGTAGAAAAAATTGAGATGAAAATTATTGCCGCATATGTCTTGGCTGCTACTCATTTCGACTCATAACTCCCGTGATATTATGTGGCCCTCCGTATTTAGCAACTTGAGGCTAGCACTATCAAACTATCCCGGAAAAGATGACGGTTTATTTTTGGGTTGGGGGGGGGGTGTGGGCTGCACTCTAGCCTGCAATAAATCAGACCAGGCTCCTTACATATTAGCGAAAGCAATGTGCACAATATAACGAACAACCATTAAGTGCCAAATACATACCACAACACTAGAGCAGAAAAAAAAAATTGTTTACAAGAGCCAAGCAAGCTTGCTCCACCATCGCTGGTATGTACCGTCCATCAGGCACACACGCACGCTATCAGAGCCACCCACATCGATGATCAGTTTTTTTTTAACAAAAAGCTTCAGACTGTCAAAATACTATTCCATATATATAACAAACTTCGGTTTTGACATAGTTCTACCGGATTACTAGCCAAAACAAGAGTCACTGATGACGATTAGAGTCTGGCAAAGTTAGTTCTTCCTCTTCTTCCTCTTCCCCTCGTTCTTCTCCATCGAGTTCTTCAGCTGCAGAGCAAACAATTCCTCTGGTCAATTCTCGAACAGATTAGAGACCATACCAAAGGCAACAAACCGTGAACCACTCAACACTAGCAGTCTAATCCCTTGGGCTTCGATCTATTGAACATCTAAAATCTCTCAGAATCCAGATCAATATCATCTGAGTTCTAGATGTCAACCTCAATATACCTCATTATCACCCCTTTTTCACATCTGTGTTGTTTTTTTTTTTTAAATTTACAACAAGAAGACACACTTTGCATGCTCAAT
>NCQV01083330.1:19987-35995 GCA_002740545.1 Lophocereus schottii
GACAGTAGACACATAAAAGACAAGTCCTGACAACATGGGTGATGTGGACACATTAGTTTTTAGCTGTAGGGCTTGGGTGAACGCCAGTTGACATATGTCGGGTTCACGTTTGCAACTGCTTCCTTACCCCTATTTAACATCAACCAAACAGGTGAACAGTATGATGTCTGTTTCTTCACCATGGAACAACATGGACATTCAGTCCATATGACAAGCCCTTAGCTATAACCTTGTAAACAGCGACTCAAATTAGTATCTTGTTCACAGCACTTTTCTGTCTTGAGAAAATGACTACAAAATATGATTTACTAAAGCATGTATGCATACTATCTAAACAGAAACTTGAGAGCAACTATGTTATTTGCTAATTATATCAACAAAGTACCAACACGTTGACAAAATAGCATTGCAAAAACTTGCCACACTCAAAATTGTGCACTTGGGCAAAAAAGCAAGGTTATTTTGACAATTTAAGATAACCAAGCCAAGAACTCAACCGCGGCCGAAACCCTAAACTCTTCTTTCTCTTCAAGGTTTGGATTTTATGGATTTAGGTTTAAAAGTTCTGGCCGAAAACCTTGACTTTACAGTGATTTTAGAGTTGTTGCCAGTTACAAAAATTTTGACAGGTCTAAGTGGACATGCATCTGGCGCTACTGAGAGTCAAGATAATGAATTAATAATATATATATATATATATATATATATATATATATATATCAATCATCACATACCATAATGATCAAGATCCGCACAAATACTGCCACAAAATCGGTGAAGAGAGTCAAAGCATGCTTAACATAGTCCAGATCACCAAAGTGGGCCCTTTCAATGATCTCCTGTGTATCAAAGACGATGTACCCCACAAAAACCAAGAGGCCAAAGTACAACTGCATCACCACAGCACAGGAGATCCATCAGTACATGTATATACAATACGTGCAAACTGAAAAATTGTGCCAACCTACTGATATTGACCCGAACTTTCATAAGCAAGATATGACCTGAGTAATATTGTTATTTTCTCATCTCACAGGAAAGGATGCCATGATCATAAACTAATCTTACCCAGGCCTATGAAGACTGGATCTAATTGCATCAGAATATGTAATTGATTATTGTGTAATACTAGTCCATAGGGCCTGATTAGTAAGTGCTACAAGATCTTGTACATTGGAATACGTGGTTATGGATTTGAATCGATTAGTTTGGAATATTTCCTTTCCATGTGAAATCCCCCAGTATATAAGATAGTTAAACAAACTTGCTGTGGGATAAGAAAATTTATGTCTGCACGCATTTAATTTTTGTGGAGCTCTCAGAACATGCATTTAACCTTCAAATTGAATACATGTATTTATATGAGGTAGTTAAACAGAGCTTGTTGTGAATCAGCAACTTTAGTGTCTCAACGTGTGTATTTAATTTATTTGAAGCTCTAAGAACCATGCATTCAACCCTCAAATTCAATACCCCTTGATCTATCTGGGGGCGGGACATGGCAGAACGAGAAATTATTCGAATCAACAGCAACGCACACTGCAGTTGTCTATTAGCCAATATATGCATGTTTTACCTCCTCCAACACGACAAGAACTCATAGGCAGAAGTTGGCAACATGAAGGGGAACATCCATATTTAGTTTAAATAAAATAAATATGATGAATATGAGATGACATTGACACACAACATAGTTTATCCACATGTGGGAACACAAGTGACCAACTACTACAGTTCAAAACACTATATGACGTACCTCAAACTTGAAAATAGCTGTGGAGCCTCCAAAAAGGGACGAAGCAAAGTGCAACCAGAAGAGGATGGAGACGCCAGATGAAAGAAAAGCCCCCAAATAAAGGAACTCCCTACGTCTTGCCACCATGGCAGCCATAGAAAAGCAGCCAAATGCTATCGCACATCCCACAAATGCGCTGATCAGAACACTGCCATAACCAAATCATAGATGTATCACATCCTATATACATGCATATTATATCCCATAAAATAGGAGGCATGTGACAGAGCCCCACACTGAAATTTTCCAGCAAGGAAAGTTCTTAATGAGGTACAGTAGATAATCATTACTAAACACAGCTAGCTTGCGACAATAAATATATCTACTTAACAAGGAATCAAAGGTGTAAACTCAAGACAGTATTTTTAATAGCCCATGCACTTTATGATTCCCTATTTCTTCAGTGAGGCAGACTATTCACAATGACCATTTACAGCCAATATGAAAAGAATTCACATTACATAAAAGGCGGCAGCAAGAAAATCTAACGAATCCCTGCTAAGGAGTAGTTCACAAGGAACCCAAAATAACCACAGAAAGAGATTGGCTTATCTCACAGAGAAGTTGACCAATGTTTCCCATTCCCAAACTCAACCACAAAAAGAAGAATTGGCCAAACGGCTCAGGTTGAAAAATTATAGAGAGTACGGCAATTGTTCAGACAAGTTACGCAACGTACCTTGGGTCAATATCAATAGCCAATTCAACTAAAGGACCAATAGAAGCCCCTTCAAACACAGCTGCAGCCATCAATAGCCCAACCCTCTTTTGCTGTTCATTCACAGGTAAAAAATGAAATCAATAACACCAGCAGTACCCGCGTTGGACTGAACAGCAAGTTAAGCATATACATTACCTCCTCATACGGAGGGGTGGCAAGTAACCATGCCATGCAACCCAGACAAGCAAAAGTACTTAAGAGACCACCAACGTTCCATAGGATATGCAGATATGACCCAACAGCTGATGCAACCAAAGCACAGCATAGCGTGAAATATACCTGCAAGAACCAGAGGCTTCAGGGAAAAGGAACAATAATACAGCATTTCGACAAGCATGGAGAGACTGAATTGTTCAAACTTCAAATCAGCCCGGGAAAAACATATAGAAAAAAAGTAGGACAACAAAAGACACCAGGAAACTCAACCACGACGAACATTAGTAGTAATGCATTACACTCTATAAGCAAAAAATACAAAAAAATACAAATTTTCTACATCAAACACTCCAAGGAGAATGAAATTGAGCAGAAAAACAGGGAAAAAAAAAACCCAGGCATGGATTAAACTTTCTCCTCATCATTTGTTGAGATACACTAGCAGCTTTGACAGAAGAATGGTCTAGATGGCTTCTCTTTCCTCTTCCAAATGCATCCAAATTCAAAATTTTAGATAACAAAAATTACATAAGCTTACTTAGAAACAAAACAAAGAATTATATCAGGTGACCACAACAAAGTCAGGTTAACTACGCAAAACATAAAATACATACTAAACATTCTTAACCTGCACTTGAAGGAAGAAAGGGAATAAACATATAAAACTAACAGATACCACAAACACTTTCTCATTCCAACCGCTAATACAAAATGTCAAAACCTAATTATTTGACGTATTCATCAAGCGATCCAACATCAAAATCTCATAACAAATTGTTATAGACCAAACGGAAGAGCTCATCCCAAAAGACTAGCCTATTAGGTGGGAGAACCCATTTACTCTATAAACTCCTCATCAGTTGCCCATACAACCGATGTGACAAGTCCCATTCCTTACAAATGGTCCAATCCATAACATTTGACCTCCTTAAGGGCCAACATCCTCATTGGTCACAGCCATGTTAGTCAAGGCTGGCTTTTCCAAGCCACCACTCCGATTTCTTGTTGGTCACAGCCACGTTGGTCGCGGCTAGCCTTCCCAGGCCACCACTCCGTGGGCCACAACTCCAAGCTGGCTCTGATACCAATTATTGCAGACCAAATAGAAAAACTCATCCCAAAAACTAGCCTATTAGGTTAGAAAACGTATTTGATCTATAAACCCTCATCAGTTGCCATACAACCGATGTGGGACAAATCTCATACCTTGCAATTGATCCAATCCGTAACACAAATCAAACAATTCAACAAATTCAAACAAAATCAGGAATCCACCACATTCTAATTGACCATACGAAAACCCTAAATCACCTGATCTCGTACAATACGGAATCTCGAACGAATTCAATCAAAAATCGGGGAGAGAGAGAGAGAGAGAGAGATGAACCTGTTTGAGATGCGATTGAACAACGGGGGAGATTTGGCGTAGGTTTTTGAAAGAATCGTAGCTCCAAGAAGAGGATGAGGTTCCGTATGCCGATTGAGATTGGAAGAACGACGAAAAAGCATCCATATTTGGGACAGAGACTCGAGAGTGAATTCAACTGCTAATAGGAGAGAGAATCTACTAAATAGCAGATCGGGAATGGCGTTGGAATTTATAGTCCCACGGAGCGAAAGTTCTTGGTAAGTGTTCGGTTCTTAATGGCGGTTTTGCCCTTCGTTAATTAATTAATTAATTCCCGCCTTTCCAGAAGATTTGTGTGGAAAAATGTAGAATATTGGTGTATATAATAAATAATAAATAATATAATGACCGAGTAAAGAAATTGGGCTACTTTCTCGTGAAGAGAATGTTAGAGCAACCAATAATGTGTTGCCACCTCAGTTGAGTGGGTGGACAAAATATATTAAATTCCTCAAAACTTATGCCGTGCGCTTAGGCATTTGCAGCCCAATGTCATGCGTGTAAGGGTTGTACTCATGTGTGACACGCGTCGGTTTCAGTCCATTACATACATGGTAATGAATGGGGACGGAACCGGGCACAGTTTCATCTCACATTCTTTTTTGGTTGCCGTGTAACTCTGTCGAAATGCGTCGTTTACTGTCTGGACATGAATGGAGCGCGATGTTTCGGTCCATGTTCTACTAAAAAAGAAAAAGCTTGGGAATCGGGTTTTCATTCAGGACTTGAGCCAACTATTAATGGGCTAGCCGTTGAAAGCAATAGCCATTGCAAGCAATTTATGGGCTTTGGCCTTTTTTTTTTGTTAATTAAATTGTGTGTATAAATATAAGATAATTGTGTGGAAAGTGAAATGTAAATCATCTCTCTAATTTTTAATCTCAATCTGAAATATTATTTGCTACTATTTGAAGAAAAGTCTTTGAAGTGAAGAGGAAAAAATTGTGATAAATGGTAAATAATTTTATTATTTAGTGATGTTTATTGATTTAATTAAATTAATTATATGTAGTTATAATTTTGAACTAATTACTTTTATTTATATGGTGTTGCTGTTAGATATTTGGGAGGTGGATTTGTGAGCTTAAGAAGAATCAAAATTAAGTGAAGTGAAGTGAAAAAATTTGTAAGAATTTTTTGTTATACATATTTTATGTTCTTAGATGTTATGTATAATATGATAACATTTTAAATCACATGATTAATTTGAAGAAGCTAATGTGAAAATTTCAAAGTGTAATTGTTAGATTAGGTTTATGTTGTTAGATGTTATGTTTAATATTTAATAGAAATTCTTTAGTGTTAAACGTATGTTTAATATGTGTAAGGGAAGTATCATTTATGACCGAGTAAAGAAATTGGGCTACTTCCTCGTGAAGAGATTGTTAACGTCATTGTATCATGGAGCAACCAATGATGTGTTGCAACCTCAGCTAAGTGGGTGGACAAAATATATCAAGTTCCTCAAAGCTTATACAGTGCGCTTAGGCATCTACAGCCCAATGTCACGCGTTTAAGGGTTGTGCTCGCGTGTGACACGCATTGGTCCCAGCCCATTACACGCATGGCAATGAATGGGGGATGGAACCGGGTATATATAGTTTCGTCCCGTGTTCTTTTTTTGTTGTCGTGTAGCTCTGTCAAAACGTGTCGTTTGCTGCCTGGATATGAATGGAGTGCGGCGTTTCAGTCCATGTTCTGCTAAAAAAGAAAAAGCTTGGGAACCGGATTTTCATTCGAGACTTGAACCAATTATTAATGGGCTAGCCGTTGAAAGCAATAGCCATTGCAAGAAATTTATGGGTTTTGGGGGGTTTTTTTTTGTTAGTTAAATTGTGTGTATAAATATGAGATAATGGTGTGAAAAATGAAATTTAAATTATCTCTCTCATTTTTTATCTCAATCTGAAATATTATTTGCTGCTATTTGAAGAAAAGTCTTTGAAGTGAAGAGGAAAAAATTATAGTAAGTGGTACATAGTTTTATTATTTAGTGATGTTTATTGATTTAATTAAATTAATTATATGTAGTTGTAATTTTGGACTAATTACTTTTATTTATATGGTGTTGCTGTTAGATATTTGGGAGGTGGATTTGTGAGCTTAAGAAGAATCAAGCTAAAGTGAAGTGAAGTGAAGAAATTTGTAAGAATTTTTTGTTATGCATATTTTATGTTCTTAGATGTTATGTATAATATGATAACATTTTAAATCACATGATTAATTTGAAGAAGCTAATGTGAAAATTTCAAAGTTTAATGGTTAGATTAGGTTTATGTTGTTAGATGTTGTGTTTAATATTTAATAGAAATTCTTTAGTGTTAAATGTATGTTTAAAAATTGAGAATTTTCATTACTTTATGTAAATTTAAATGTGTGAAGTTGAATATGTGTAAGAGAAGTATGACGTTTTCATGACTTCAGTTGGTAGAAATTGGAATGAGAAAAAGTGAAAAAGTGAAAATTTAATTAGTTTGATTTATTTTTTAATTTAGTATGTTGTGATTAACATTTGTACGTTTTAATTAATATGATAACAGTCTAAATCACATGATTGACATAAAGAAGCTAATGTGAAAATTTCAAATTTTAATTGTTAGATTAGATTTATGTTGTTGGATGTTATGTTTAATATTTAATAGAATCGCTTTGCCATTAAACGTAAGTTGAAAAATCAAGAACTTTCATTACTTTATGGAAATTAAAATGTGTGAAGTTGAATATGTGTATGGGAAGTATGAAATTTTCATGAATTAAGTTGGTGGAAATTGGAATGAGAAAAAGTGGAACTTTGAAAATTTAATTAATTTGATTTGTTTTTTAAGTTAGTATGTTGTGATTAACATTTGTATGTTTTAATTAAGATGATAACATTTTAAATCACATGATTAATTTAAAGAAGCTAATGTGAAAATTTCAAACTATAATTGTTAGATTAGGTTTATGTTGTTAGATGTTATGTTTAATATTTAATAGAATATGTTTGAATTTTTTGTTAATTTGTTATATATTTTCAAACAAATTAATGTGAAGTTGAATATGTTTGAAAATCACATATTAGGTTACATGTTTAGTTTGTCTTTATTGTTAATTTGTTATATATTTTCAAATATATGTTTGAATTTCTTAAATTAATTAGTGAAATAATTAGATGTTAATATCATCTGCGTAATTGTTAAATTAGTTGTTCAAACTAAAAATATGGTAATTATGTTTGCATACATTTGTGAAATATAGAAGTAGACTTTAAAATTATGGTAGTATGATTTTTTTGGTACATGTTTAAAAGTAACATGTTTAGTTAGAATTAAAACTAGTTTATGTAACATGGGTAATTTGTGAGTACGATTTTCAATAATATGATCATGTTGAATTAAAATAAGTTGTTCAATAATTATGTTGATTTTAAATAATATGATCATGTTGATTTTAAATAACATGCTCACATGTTTAACATTAGTTGTTCTATAATCATCCTGAATTAAACATTAAGTTAGTATCTTTTAAATAATATGATGAGATATTAGATTGCATGTTTAATTTGAAGAAGCTTATATAAAATGTGTAATTTTTTAATTGTTAGAATATATTTATGGCCTTAGGTAGATGTTTTGTGGAATATGTGTAAACAATTTCTTCATTGTTAATCTTATGTTTAAATATCAAAAATTTTCATTTGTGATTATGCTTATTTATAAATTTGATATTTTTATTTATTTTGTTCTATTAATGGTACGTTTTTTATTAATTGGATTTTTCCGAAATATAAATGTTAAAAAGTGAAAGTGTGATAGGTTAATCATATGTTTTTGATCAATTTTATTTATTAAATTTCTGAAGTGTAAATGTTAAATAGTGGAAATTTGATATTTTTTTATGGATTTGATTTGTTAAGTTTGGTATGTTAAGTTAGTATGTTCTAATTAATATTTTTATTTAATAACTTTGGTATATTCATGTTGAACTAACATTAAGTTAGTATGCTTGATTTATTATACAAGTGGTATGTTCATTTAGTTTAAACTAATTGAAATATTTAAATGTGTAGTTTTAACTAATATAAATGTTTATTTAGTATTCTTTAGCTTGTTAATATTTTTTAATATTTGTTTTTACTGAATTACATAAAATTAAATTGAGTAGTTTAGATTGAAATTAAAACTTAAACTACAATGTAGGTGATCCTTGAGATGTACCCGAATGACACACAATCATTCATGCACCTACTTACCGGGAACGAGTTACAGAATGAACTTGGAAATAGTTCAAACCTTCCCCCACATCCCCCGAATTGGCAACATTATCCACTACCACATAACCCCCATCTTATTCCCAATAATATCCGTCACAATACCCTATAAATTCACTACTAAAAAAGTTCAAACTAATGACGGAATAAATTAATAACAGATTTGGCGATGGAAATGGTGACTGAAAAACAGTTTATCAAAAAGTCAGATTGTACGATAGATATGACGACGGAAAATTTAATCCATCGCCATGTGGGCGACGGAAATTCCGTCGCCAAAATTTAATTTTTTTTTTTTTTGTAAGAATTCAGTCGCCCAAAAAAAATTTGAAATTTTTTTTAAAAAAACCGGGCTGGCAACGGAATTTAAATGAAACCAGAACATGTCTGGTTTCATTTGTTGTTGTTCGAAGAGAGAGAGAGAGAGAGCGAGAGCGAGAGCAAGTAGCTGAACCCAGCTCGACGCCATCCCCCGCCCCGCCAAGCCACCGTCGGCCGTCCTCCGCCCGTTCGCCGCCGTCTGTTGCCGATACCTGCCGCCGACCGCCTCTTCCACTGCCGGTTTTTGGGAGCATTTTGAAGTATTTTTTTCAACTAAACTACTTGTAATTTGTACAAATTTTTATATTAAATTGTTAGAATTGCATAATTAGTTCACATTTATATTGAAATATAGTGTTTGTGTGAGGTTATTGCTTTAATTTGGTTCAAGATTGGGGTAAATGCGATTTAGGGTTTAGGTTTGGTAGTCTTAAGTTAAAATTTGATATGTTGGTGGAATGAAATGGTTTAATTGGTAATGTGGAAATGTGCTATTTATGTGAGTTTATTGCTCTAATTCGTTGCAAGAATTTGGTAACTGTGATTTAGGGTTGAGGTTTGCTAGTTTGAAGTTAAAATTTCATATGTTGGTGGAATGAAATGTTTCAATTGATAATGTTGTTCAAATGTGGTATTCGTGTGAGGTTATTGATCTAATTTGGTTGGAGATTTTGCTAAATGTAATTTAGGGTTTAGGTTTGGTGATGTGAACTTGAAAGTTGATATGTTGGTAGATTGAGATGCTTTAGTTTATAATTTTGTTCAAATGTGATGTTCGTATGAAGTTGTAACTCATATTTGTTTAAAGATTTTGCCCAATGTAATGTACACTTAGATTTGGTAATTTCAAGTTCGAATTTGATATGTTGGTAGAATAAAGTAGTGAACTAGATATGTATGAATTATTAGTTTTGTGATATTCGTGAGAATATAAGTACATTTGTCAAAATTTATAAGGTTTTTTTTTTTTTGTGCATGTGCGAATTTTGAAGTAAACATGTATAATATATAATTGCGAAATTTATGTACTTATTATAATTTTGATAAAAATTAATTCTTAGCAAATACCTTATGTGGTTATTGTTATTTGAACAAAATATGAATGGTCCTCCATATCGTAGGTAGATGTATAATAGATTACTGTTTGATCGTGGTGGTTATACGTAAGAATTTCTGGATGGAGTAAACCAATTCAATCTATTTGCACGTACACAGATAGAGTTTTTGAATGGGGGAAAGTATAGATGTCCTTATGCGAAATGCAGAAATAGGGTGTACTTGACACCTGATGAGGTCAAGATGCACCTTATGTATAAGGGTTTTGTGCAAGGGTATTGTTTTGGATAAGTCATGAGGAAATAGAACCTCAGCAATATGATTTTGGGTATTCAAATAGTGAAGTTTTCGAAATTGGAAGTTCAAGTCATGTTAATAATGACTATTCTGAATCCTACATAGATTAGATGGAGGACATGGTTGATGATGCTATAATAGCAAACCAAAATGTAAGGGAAGATGGGTCAAGAACTTGCTGAGAACCATTTTATAATATGGTTCAAGCTGCTCAACAACCCTTATATGATGGTTGCTCCACCCACAGTGAGCTATCTGCAGCGGTGAGACTACTGAGTATTAAACCTGATTATAATATGCCTCAAAATTGTTTCAATAAAATTGTTCAATTAATAAAAGAGATGTGTCCCCCTAACAACCGCGTGCCAAACAACTATGGGCAAACGAAGAAGGTTGTTAAAGATCTCGGCAACGATGTGCTCCAAATTGATTGTTGCCGGAAAAGTTGCATGCTATTTTATAAGGAGGATGCAAACCTGGATGCGTGCAAGTTATGCCCTGCATTCAAGATGGAAGAGGCAAATATCACAACAAAGGAATCAGAATCCATTGTCATACTCGAGGATGCATCACTTACCGTTAAAACCTTGACTGCAGAGGTTGTACGCATCAAGAAGTAGTGCAGAGCACATGAGATGGTATTATGAGCATCGACGTGAGGACGGTGTTTTATGTCATCTATTAGATGGGGCAGCATAGAAACATTTCGATACCAAGTACCCTGAATTTGCTGCAGAGCCTCAGAATGTGAGGCTTGACTTATGTGCTGATGAATTTAATCCTTACACATTGTCTTCAAGATCATACTCCATTTGGCCGGTGGTTGTTACACCTTATAACCTCCCCCCTGAAATGTGTATGACCACACCATTTATGTTTTTGACTTTTGTAATCTCCGGGCCCAAAAATCCCAAGAACAAGATATGTATATTTACAACCTCTTGTTGATGAGTTGAAAGAGTTGTGAGATGTTGGAGTTGAGACTTATGAGATTTGTACGAGGCGTACATTTCAGATGAAGGCTGCATTTATGTGGACAATCAATGATTTTCCTGCATATGGAATGTTATCTGGGTGGAGTACTAATGGCCAATTAGCATGTCCTGTATATATGAAATAGCAAAAGGCTTTGAGATTGAGAAATTGAGGTAAATTCTCATGGTTTGACTGTCATCGGTGTTTTTATCAAGGAATCATGCGTTCAGAAGAGATAGAACAACATTTACGAAAGACAAAACTGTTACAGGGGTCCTCCTCGCTGGCTATTTGGGGAAGAATTGTATGCCGAAGTGGAAGATTGCCCAATGATAACTACAAATGGTGACTTTGTGATACCAGGATTAAGGAAAATGAGCACAACTGGACGAAGAAGAGCATATTCTTGGATTTGTCTTATTAGCAGCACCAACTGCTCCGCCATAATTTGGATGTGATGCACATTGAAAAGAACTTCTTCGAGAACATTATCAACACTGTTATGGATGTTCATAGAAAAACAAAGGACAATGCTAAATCAAGAATCGATGTTGCAGAAATATGTGATAGACCAGAATTACATTTACATTCAAGCCTAAGTAGTGAGTCGGTTAAACCAAAAGCAATGTTTGTACTTCCTGTGGATAAACGAAGAGAGTTGTGAAAATAGGTGAAGGAGCTTCACATGCCTGATGGATATTGCTCTAATTTGAGGAATATCGTGGACCCTAACGAGGCTAAGTTCAACAATATGAAAAGTCATGATTGTCATGTGTTCATAGAGACTCTTTTACCAATTGCATTTGGTGCGCTTCCATATAATGTGTTAAAAACCTCTTATTGAGATAAGCCAGTTCTTTAAGAACTTATGCTCAACAATATTGCGGAAGGATATGCTTGAGGAACTGCNNNNCAACATTGTCATCACTTTGTGTAAGTTAAAGACCATTTTCCCTCCTGACTTTTTCAATGTAATGGAGCACCTGCCAGTGCATTTGGCAGAAGAAGCTCAACTAGGTGGTCCAGTATAATACCGATGGATGTATCCATTTGAGAGGTAAATTATACTATAATCGATAAAACCTTATGTGAATTCTTTTATATGGAATCACTTAGAAGTGAAAGCAATTATGAATTTGGTAGGTTCTTTGGCCGATTGAAGAAAAAGATAAAGCAACAAGCGTGTCCTGAAAGTTCAATCACAAAAGCATACCAAGAGGCAGAGAGGATATTGTTCGCCTCCTATTACTTTGCCTCTAATGTGCCCTCCATGCGCACCAGGTGCAAGAGAAATGAGGATGACAATAAACTTATTAATCATTTTCCTACTCTGTCTGTGTTTACACCGCAAGGGACCGCTATTGGTAGGGGAAGATCAAGGTATCTCACAGATGTCGAATATGTTGCTGCCTATCTTCACGTGCTGTTAAATTGTGATGAAGTTAAACCTTATATAGGGTGAGTGGTATTTTCACTTCCAATTGAGTTTATCATTCAGAGCGCGAGTATATTAATAGGCTTCATAAAATGTGATAGAATTTTTACAGAACAAGTCAGAACCGCACGTGCTAATGTCAGCAACGCAGATGTCGACATCATCATCGAAACTCATTTCGCAAATTGGTTTAGTCAGAATGTAAGTATTATACCTCATTTATTCATAATTTAACATAACAGTTGATTAGGTGCATTGTATTAACTAAAACCACATGTTATGTCATCTTAAGTGCATTATATTCAACTATTCGAGATTGATAAACATTGCTAATTGAGCTAATTGGCTGTGAAGCCAAATAGGTATGTGTCGATGTGGACGGCATATAGAGTAAATGGATTCAAATTCAACACAGAAGCTCGAAGCGTCGGGAAGAGAACATATAATTATGGTGTTGGTGTTTGTGGCACTGGGAAAGGCGATATTGAGAATGATTATTATGGTGTACCGAAAGATATTGTCCAAATTGAGTACATAGGCGAATCACTTAAACGATGTGTGCTCTTCAGTTGTGAGTGTTTCGATCCCATATTGAATCGTGGGACACGATCTCATAAACTTAGCAACCTTATTGAGGTCCACCGTACAAGGAGGTAACGAATGTACAACCCATTTATTTTCCCAAACACCGCATCACAAGTATAATTCATGCCACATGCAGATCGCTCAAGGGATTGGGCCAATTGTCTTGTTGTCATACCAACCAAGCCAAGGACGAGGGTGGATGAGCAGTATACTCTACCTACTGCATGAGGGCTATCGTCGAACTTGTGAATGACGCCATCCCTATATCATTAGTGGATGAAAGTGCACCACCGGAAGAGGTTAATGATGAAATAGGGTTCTCATTCATTTAAGATAATGACGAGATAGATGAGGTAGAGAATGATGAGGGTGATGAAGAGAGGGAGTGGGATGACGGCAATGAAACAGATGAAGCCGAAGAAAATTTGCATTTGTATGATGATGATGACGATGGCAATGATAATGATGAGGATGCAGATGATTTAGTGGTTATGAAGTCTTATATATTTGAGTACTTTGCATGTCAAACAACTGGCTGTGACTTTACTTATATTTTATGAATGAGCTTTGCAAAATATGTGTAACCTACGTACCTATTATGATGTATGAGTAAACGGTTTATATGTGCAGTCATTATATATTTGTACTTGGCTTTGTTTTCCGCTATTTCAGCTATGGATTCCAGTTCTCGTCGAGGTAAGTCCTCCCCTTGAGATAGAGGACGAGGGCGTAGGAGCTCTGCTGTAGACCCGACCGCAATGGACATTGATCCATCTTCCCCCCATGTACTTCATGGACCAATGTAGCCAGGAGCCACAATGGCTGCTTACATACCAGGTATTTCAAGACCACTACCTCCCCATTTGGGGCTTTCCACCATCAGACCTCATAAATTCCCAACCAAAGCACTATGTGTGGCCAATTTTCCTACAACATTCCTCTAAATCCCCATGTTATTTACACTGTGCAGCGTACTCCCCAACCCACTCACCCTAACACAAATCAGTCCCAAGACAACATTGCAAGTGGTGAAAGTGAAGCACAATCCTATCATTGGAGCACTTGAACTAAGACTTGGATTGGGTCAGATGGTAACGGATAAGTCTTCATTTGTTATATCTTATGAAGTACTACATGAATTTTGCATAACAAGTAATCAATTCGATGTGTTATGTTCAATTAGGTTTCTCCCCAATGATGATGCTGTTTGCTGGATTTCGCTCATATTTCAAAGCAAATTTAATAGAGCTTGGCCTAGTTGGAGCAAAGTGCCCAAACCAGTACAAGATATGTGGTTTGAAGAGTTCAAGGTAACTACAGTGACTTCGTATTAACAGTTTCTGTGAACGTGATAAATTACTACTGTATTATTTGATGTGTTTTTTGTTTTCATAATTACAAAAGTGGTTTACTTGGGATCTGGTCCATGAGGACCATATAAGAAGGAATTTAAAAAATCAAGGCAATGTACGTTTGAGAGACTTCTTTGACAAAGCAAGGAAATATAACAAGAAGCCTATTTGACTCGGTGATGCTCAATGGGAGGGGCTCCAACAGTACTGGGCGAATTAACATTACAAGATATTGCGTGAAACAGCCCAGAAGAACCGACTGGGAACTCTAGAAAGTGGTGGCCCATCTGTCCACACCTGTGGCTCGATCCCTATGCATGAGCATAGGCGGTGTCTGGTAAATGAATTAATTTTTGCTATGTATTTGTTTAAGTTTAACACTATATTTTGTGTTGCGCTTGACATCATTCTTTCTGGCACGTACATAGAGGGAACAACTTGGGACAGAGCCCACCATTGTTGAATTATTCAGTAGCACTCACAAACTCCATGGCAAAGAAGATGCCCCTTGGGTTGACAAGAAATTACAACAAACATATGTAAGCAATTAGCTATTCTCAATCTTCATTGATAGTTCACCATGAACTTGTACACTTTATTTGTAGTTATTGTAGTGTACATGATTTCGTACGCATGTTGCGGTATTGTAGAAATTCTTTGAACGTGATTTTCAAAATGTTATCAACTCTCAAGGGACCGGGGATGACACTTCTCCAGATCCAAACCAACCATTTTCAAACCCAAATGAGTTGTGGGTAAAGACGTTCAAGAACATGAAGGGTCGTATTTATGGCATTGGTGACGAAGCTGTCAACATTAGGAAATCCGGTTACTTCAGTCTCACTCAAAAATCCGGTACAGTTTTCATATTAAAGTTTCAACGAATATGGTTATATATTGAATTTACTTAATTGTAATACTAATATGTACTTCACTGAAATGCCTTTCAGCAGGTACCGGTTCTAGGCCATCACAACAAGATCTCAATGATTTAAGGGGTGTAGTAACCAACTTGGGGGGTGAGTTAACTTCACAAGCTGAAAGCTACCGGTTGCTTATGGAGAAATGTAAGCAATTGGAGGAATCCAACAAATTGCTCACGCAAAGCAACTAACAACTAAGCCAACAAATGAAGAGCATCGATCAGCGCCTCCAAGTTTTCTTCCAGATGCAACAGGCATTTGGCTCAGGATCTCAGCCACCATTTACTCATCACTCGCAACACAATGAAGAAGAGGCTGAGGAAGAGGAATAGGAAGAAGAAAAGGATGAGGATGATCTTCACCTTGGTGATTGGGTTGGTTGTAGTTTCCTTCAGTTGGTGGTTCTTTTGCTTGGTTCTTTACGAAGTACATCTCTTGCTGCTTGCTTCCCCTCCCCTTTGTGCTTATCTCACTCCCCTCCCCTTCATGCTTATTTAATTTTCCTCCCATTTGGCGCTTGCTTTTTCCGCTTCTGCAAACATATAATTTCATTCTCAATTACTGGCAAGTACTTCTGCTTTGTTTGGATTTGTGGGTTGTGATATGTACAGACTTTGTTTGGAACTTTTGGTTTGTGAATTGAAAACCCTTGGTTAGAAATATTGCGTTGGATGTGATATTCCACCTTTGTGTGACTTGAAATTATTGAGAACGATTCGAATGAAATCATATTTG